>UZAF01016851.1:0-53613 GCA_900617895.1 Haemonchus placei
TCACGGAGAAAAATAAGGACCCCACCCATTCAATGCTAAAAAGGAGATTAGGACTAGAATGAATCTTCGTAGAAATAACCAGTTACAATGTCCACCAATTTCGAGCCAATTCCTTTGAATATCAATATAGAACTCCGCATAGCAAAAAGAGCCTAGAACTCATGTGCAAAACTCTTTCTTTTCCTGTTTTCAATCACTACTGCTGTTTTGGCCACAACACTGTATAAATACCTCCATGCTAGATATTCTAAAAAAGCCAGCATGTCATCATAATGGACACAGCTAACTGATTTATTCCGTAAGGGATTTCTGCTGCTCTGATGGCCCTCTAGGTTTAGGCTTACTAAACCAGAACGGACTAAAATTTCTCACACGAACGAAGTATTTCATTTTCAAAGAAATTCTGTTGAGGGTGAAAATGATTTCCGATATCAAAGGTACATATATGATTAGAGAATATATTACGCTTGAGTACACTTTAGCACCTCTTAACTCCACATAAAATGAATTCAACAATCAAAAACTTAAAACAAAGTACAAAAATGTAAGCCGCATCTAGTCGGATTGATCTATCGCCTTATTGTTAGCTAAATATGCAGAACAATGCACAGATGCGGTGTGAAGAAGAGTTAATCGCGTAATTAATCGTGCCATGACTGTATAACAAGCCGTCTGTACAACAGTAGAAAACTTGAACGAATGAACATTTGGGAATTAGTGACAAAATTTTATTTCTCTTTCTCTTGTAAGAGTGTCCCATGGATACTTTTACTGATACCGTCTCAGTCAATATCAGTAAAATTCGACTTGTAGAGGTCGTTTATACTCGAAAAACGCTATCCAATCCGCATCTAAAATCTGCTCTGGTTGGTAGTAAAACCCTTGCTTCTGATGAATCAACCACAGGTAAATTCTGACTTAACCTTCTTTTTAACTGTTGCTACATCGCCGCAGTATCTGGTGCAGGGATGGCGAGTTGTGGAGGAATTTGGCCTCGAATTCACTCCAACCTTACTTGTGCCTTCTGTGCACATACTCCTTTCCCTTACAGCATCAAGACCCAGCTTGCCGTCGCCTTCCAAAACACATTATTTCCACCTATTTTTCGAATATCCTCGAATTATGATGAAGTTTGAGTAAGTTGAAATAACTAACTAATGTCGATAAAGAAAAGTCAGTCAACATCACTTAAATTCGACTTGTAGAGGTTATCGTTGGTCTTGGCAACAACCATGACCAGTCAGGCACTTGCTTTGGCCCTGGTGTAATATGGAGCCAATCTGGAGGTGGCAGCATAAAATGCAAAAACAGCAAAGCCCGAAGGACTGATAAAGCATTTTTGAATTTGCTTGCAAAGCCTCGTTGTTGCTAACGTTGTTATGGAGCACAGATACGCCAAATGACTCGACTACACATTGATTTTGAAATCTGCACGCACGCGAGCGATCCAAAAATTGTCCCGTGTTCGACAGATGTGAGGTATATGAATAAAGAATTGACTGGTGTTTTTTTTTCGACATGCTCTCAGCAGACAACTTGTGGGTATTAATAAGGCTATAGGACACTGGGCACGTGGGTCTCTGTGCTTTTCAGCCTTTAGCCTTCTATTGAATCTTTCATCCAACTTTGCCGACTTTTCTAATTGGACTCACATCGTGTTTATGTTTTTTATCTCGTGTGCCTTCATCTGAGAGGCTTTTTCTGTCGAGTTTCGGTAGACTGTTGTGTCTACTAGATGGAATTCTGTGATTTCCCTGTCCAAAGACTAAGCTAGTTCCACAAATCCTCCACCCTTATCGCTGACAAATAGGCGTACTTCATTACGTTGTATTCTTTCCCAGATTTCTTTGAAGCCCTCCCATTGTTTGCGTATCATGTTGAAGTGTCTTTCGCGCCTAAATCTATTGAGCGCATTTAGCACCCATGTTTACAAGTTTCGAAATTTTATGTCTGCTTCTGGGAAGGGATCGGATTGCATTAATGCTTAAAATAACCACGGAATTACGTGGAGTAGGTGTCGGAGCGGTAGGCTCCAGCATTTCAAGTACTTATTCTAGGAGTTCCGCCCTCAATTAATCTCTAAACTTTCGCAAACTGCATACAGTTTTAATCGTAAGCAGATTGATCATTTGCGTCAATAAGAGCAATCACCCCAACTCAGCAAATCCATTGCTTTGGACGAAACTTAAGTATCGCCTACGACGGTGGCTCTTGCCGTTTTCGGGTTGGTTGATTTTGGACCCACCATTGGAATTTCTTACCCGTTGTTCGTCACTCAGGGAGTTGTACTTGACGCAGAGCGTGGCCTTAGCGTCAGAACGGGTAAGATCACACAGGCGTTTCGATCCCCTTCAATCCTTCTCCACATATCTTATGGCAGAAGGCGGCGACAAAATTCTTCTTTGGCTTTCACTTCAGCAGCGTTGAGTAGTTGCTTTTCCCTGATAATAGGAGGGAATGTCGGGCGAGCACCACCTTTTGTCGCAACTACAACATTTCACTTATTAGGCGGAACACATTCAGCGGGACATTGTGAAGTATACTCCATGTTTGCCTTTCCTGAAATCTGGGCATTTGATCTATGACTAAACAATTCCTAGGCCTTTGATAATGACGATTTGGTCGGAAAGTCAGGCGTTTTAAACGTTACACCATTAAAAAACCTGTTTGGCGCAGAAGATTTATTTAATCACAGATCAAATGCCCGGGTTTCAAGAAAGGCGAACATGTAGTATACCGTCAATCCTTTCAGCGAGTAAGACGCCCCTCTGCTAGTAAAAACTAGGCGCAGAGTTGGATGTGTAGCCTGTGCTCTACAGCTTGCAAGCTTGTTTGTATAGAGATAGTAAGGGGAGTATCACCGTCGTAGCTACAGCAGCTTCTTGCATTTACTGATATGACTGCACGACACAAAGACCAAACGCATAGCACTTTGACAGCTCTTCTCGCTAGGGTTCTTTCATAAAATAGTCCACATAAACTCCGTGCGGAAGATTTATTAGTTACTCAAATCATAGTGGAATTTTATAGAACCATCAGTTTACCATTGCACATTGCGAAAACTGTTCCGATAAGGTCCGTCTGCCTCTTTCCTGTCGATACGAACTTCTCTAGCTGTAAAGTGTACTATAGAACATGGTCCCTTTCGCAGGAAGTTATATAAACTCATAGTCGAAAGTTAATTCAGAAATGCACAAGGTAGCGCATTAGCGCATGATGGGAAATTTCTCAGTCAAGGGCAAGCAACAGTCATGACAAAGTAGCCACTCCGCAAGGAAATGATCCGGACTGGAGAAAAAGTGAGCCGCAAGGAATCTTTGCTTTCCGTTGTAGGAAAATTCGACTACCATGCACTGTTTAATCTGAAGTCAATAGAATGGACGTTCTCCATCAAAGGATAGCTTTTTCGCTCGTGGAATAACCTCGAAATTCTTTCAAAGCATGCAACCTTGGCATTGTTGTTGCCCCCTTCCATTTACAGTGCATTAGACTCGCCTCCAACAGTGAAAGGGATGCGATCCGTAAATTCCAAAATTTGTACCTCTTCACAGTCAGCACCGTAGATACGGTATCCCATAGCGAATTTGTGTCCGATTCTCTCCGTTTTTCCGTGAACCAGGTTGTGGTCGTAGTGGACTCCGTGTCTGTGCGCATGTTGTTCAACCTGAATGTAGCTTTGTCACGAAGCCCTTCGCACTTGCAAAAAAGTCCTGAGTGATCTGCGAAGGCAAAAGAAGAAGTCGCTCTGAGTTTTATGGTTACAACATTTCTTACCCCCTGTTTGAATGCTCTCTCCAAGATTGGGTTCAATGCCGGATTGAATTTCAGGTTGGTCTGGACAAGAACGTGTGCTTGTCCGACTTCCCGCTTGGTTTTCGCGGTAGTAGTAGGACTCTTAGAAGCGGTAGTGCTAGCAGTGGTAGAAGCCGCCGTGGTGGCCGATCCCGTCGTAGACGTCGAATTCGACGGTTTGCATGCCTGAATTGAAATTTCCAAAGGAAAATCTTCTTGTTAGCCAAACTTGCTTAATTGAGCTATTCGAAGTTGCGAATAGCCTAATTTCATTGGGTAAAAACATACCTGTGAAAGAGCTAGAATGCTCAGAAGGACAACTAGACGAAGCATATCGAATTGGTGCGCTGACTTGTGACCTTCACCAGTCCCTTTTATTGGCTACGAGGATCGATTTTTAGATAACTTCAATACAATGGAATGTTTGGAAAAAAGTCAAAAAAAAAGATCATGGAAAATAGACTGCTTCAAAAACATCCTCCGGTAGTACTTTGCGCTATTTTTCAGTGACGGTGAAAAGGCAAGCACATGAATAAATAATTGAAGCCTTCTGAATAGGGGGCCCATTGTGTCTGTATGGAAAAAGTCACATCATACTAACTTCCCTCTGGAATTGGTTTTTTAGAGCTGGTTTGTAATTGCAGGAGTCCTACTGAGTTCATTGATACGAAGGTGTATGGAGTGTACGGAAATAAGATCGTAGATGTGAGTGAAAAATGGTGGTAACAACTGGTAAGGCCTGATGAGGGTGAAAGATTTCGGAAAGACCATTCAGATGACGTTCAAGAGCAGCCTGATGGTTGACTATACTTTGTCTATGTGTTGATTGATAAGGAGCATTATTGTATATGAAGTAGCCCAACTTCAAGGAAGGCTTGCCTGAGATAGTTTGGTCAGGTACGGCTCCTTTCACCTGAACACAATAGGGAAACTTCACTTATTAAAATTATTTACTCTTATGTTTGCCCTTCTCCATTGTCCAGAAGACCAGCAGTTGAGCGCTAGTGAGAAATATTTCCTCCTCGATTTTTTTCCCATCGGCTCTTTTTGTTGGACTTTTTCAAGTATTCCATGAAAATATGTGTAAAAGCTTTGCAAACAAGGGTGACGGAAAAAATCTCGAAATTTTGAACTTTTCCATACAGACACAATGGGCCTCTTATTCAGGAGGCTCAATTATTTATTCATGTGCTTGCCTTTTCATCCTCATCTGAAAAAGGATGCAGTCTCAGTCCCATAACCTCTTTTTGTTACCCTTTTCCAAACATTCCATTGTATTGAAGTTATCTAAAAATCTATCCTCGTAGCCAATAAAAGGGACTGGTGAAGGTCACAAGTCAGCGCATCAATTCGATATGCTTCGTCTAGTTGTCCTTCTGAGCATTCTAGCTCTTTCACTGGTATGTTTTACCTCATCCAAATTAGGCTAATCCCAACTCCGAGTAGCTCAGTTCAGCAAGTTCAGCTGACAGAAAGCTTTTTTTTTTTGGAAATTTCCATTCAGGCATGCAAACCGTCGAACTCGACGTCTTCGGGGTCATCAGGGTCGTCGGGATCAGCGACGTCAGCGGCTACCACCTCTGCTAGCTCTGCTAGTCCTACTAAAACTACCGCCAAAACCAAGCGGGAAGTCGGACAAGCACACGTTCTTGTCCAGACCAACCTGAAATTCAATCCGGCATTGAACCCAATCTTCGAGAGAGCATTCAAACAGGGGGTAAGAAATGTTGTAACCATAAAAAACAGAGCTACCTCTCCTCTCGTCTTCGCAACGCAAATCACTCAGGATCTATTTAGTAGCGGAAGACTTCGTGACAAAGCTGCATTCAGGTTGAACAGCATGCGCACAGACACGGAGTCCACTACGACCACGACCTGGTTAATGGAAAAACGGAGAGAATTGGTCACAAATTCGCTATGGGATACCGTATCTACGGTGCTGACTGTGAAGAGGTATCTACATTTTGGTATTTACGGATCGATCGCTTTCACTGTTGGAGGCGAGTTCGATGCACTGTTAACGATTGAGGGCAACAACAATGCCAAGGTTGCATGCTTTGAAAGAATTTCGAGGTTATTCTACGAGCAAAAAAGCTATCCCTTGATGGAGAACGTCCATTCTATTGACTTCAGATTAAACAGTGCATGGTAGTCGAATTTTCCTACAACGGAAAGCAAAGATTCCTTGCGGCTCACTTTTTCTCCAGTCCGGATCATTTCCTTGCGGAGTGGCTACTTTGTCATGACTGTTGCTTGCCCTTGACTGAGAAATTTCCCATCATGCGCTAATGCGTTACCTTGTGCATTTCTGAATTAACTTTCGACTTTGAGTTTATATAACTTCCTGCTAAAGGGACCATGTTCTATAGTACACTTTACAGCTAGAAAGGTTCGTATCGACAGGAAAGAGGCAGACGGACCTTATCGGAACAGTTTTCGCAATGTGCAATGGTAAACTGATGGTTCTATAAAATTCCACTATGATTTGAGTAACTAATAAATCTTCCGCACGGAGTTTATGTGGACTATTTTATGAAAGAACCCTAGCGAGAAGAGCTGTCAAAGTGCTATGCGTTTGGTCTTTGTGTCGTGCAGTCATATCAGTAAATGCAAGAAGCTGCTGTAGCTACGACGGTGATACTCCCCTTACTATCTCTATACAAACAAGCTTGCAAGCTGTAGAGCACAGGCTACACATCCAACTCTGCGCCTAGTTTTTACGCCGTGTAGAAGTCTGAAAACGATGTAGAGCAGTAGAATCACTCATAGACAAACCCGAAAGAAGTTAGAAGGATAGGATTTCTAGAACTGGATTATTGGAGTAGTCCGTCCGCAAGTCACTCGCAACCTTGAAAGGTTCATGAGAATGATCGCGGTGCTGAACATATCGAACTCGTCAATAGGGCATATTGTTAAGATGAATCTTTACCGGTCTTTACCGTGAGCTTTGTGAGTAACATGATCGTAAACATTCCAGTATTCATCAGCAGCCACTACTCACTTCATAAAGGGGTGGTTTTCACTGCGTTTGAAGCGAAAATCGCAGACTCTGACTCGCGACGTCAAATATATCTCCCTTACTTAGTGGCACCTAAAAATTTAGCTTTTCTACTAGTCCAAAAATTCGCGACATTCTCTTTAACTCTTCTCATGAATGCGATCGTCTTCTGAGTAAGTTCTCACATGGGTTATTTGAAGGTCTGCTCCAGTTAATGTCAGCAAAAGGTCGACGTACCTTAGTTACAAATGAAGGAACGAAAAGTTACGAACCATGTACACATGTGTTCACAAGCGTTCTCTAATGAGACATTGAAACCTTATATTTTACCTATTTTACCTATTTCAAGGGAAAAACCGGCAGCCCTTCAGCCAAGATTGAAGCAAAAGTGAAATGTGCCGAAGTGCTCCATCTGAAAGTCCATGTTCAAAGTGACCCTAGAATTAAAAATGAGGATGGAATTCGTTCAGTTTTTTCTCTAAAGGCACAGTTCATGATCATCTTGAGGTACTCTTTTTGAGTTGACAAACGGGTGTTGATGTAGGGAGTACAACGGTGGCGGAGAAAGCCACAAAATCCACCTACTTCAAAAGTAGCTGGAGTGGAGGTTTTACGTGATCATCGTGACAGGAATGCATGTAAGGGGTACTTGGACGAGATTCATTTTGCTCCCATCGCGCAAAATGATGACTTAATCTAGCTGGAATTGTACAAATCGACTTTCGCTGTCGTCATGGGTCATGACGACTTATTTGAACTACTACATGGAAGTCTCTTGAGATAGCGCAGCCTCTACAAAATCGCTGAATTTCGTCCACTATGGGTGTTGCATTCGCACGATACAATCCGTGGCCCCGTATTGTGCCCTATCCGGGACGTTTTTCGATCTTATAACGGCAGGNATGGGTTGGGGGGGGGGGGGGGGGACGCAAATTCATGCTATGGGGAAATCTCAAAAACCATTTTTATCGTAAGCTGTAATTTAGAAAGTGCAAGTAATACCTGTAATATATACCTCTCTTTATGTGAACCGCTAGCTTTGCGTGTGTGTTTGTATGTCCGTTTGTACGTCCGTCCGCGAAAGGTCGCGTAGGCGCGGGCGCAGTGGGAAAACAATTTTGAAGAAGGAAGTCCACCGATACAGATATATTGATCCCCTGACAAGTTTTACAATTAGATAGGCGGTACTGGACATGTCTTCTTCCTTCTTTAATTTATCCCCTTCAATCTAATATACTTGTTTAGATGTCAGCATTTATGGTACCTTATGTGGTGCACGCGTTAGCGTGTGCAACCCCTGGTCAGTTTAAAAAGTGTTCAAACTTTTAAAAGCTTCTGAAACCATAATTCAAAAAATATTCTCTGAAATCATAATTACCATTCTTTCCAACCAACCTAATTTATACCTCAGCATTGTAGCCATTATAGTGAACTGTGCCTTTAACCGTCATACCCTCTATTCATTGAGTTTCACTGACCGTTCAATCTTGTGGTAGCTCTACACGAAGATTCTGATGAGAGGTGGTAGTGTTGCTAACACTCCTGTAGTCCTATGATGACTTATCTCAGCGACACTTGCACTACGCAGTTAAGGCCTCCAAGTCTCGAAGGTTGTTTACTGATGCCAGATTCGATCAGCAGGATAGGGCACTGATTCTTAAAGCCAAAGTAATTCGGCGAAACCAAGTCCGCCTTAAATCTCCACTCCCGAAAAAGATCTGAGCCAAATACGATCTCGACCCACCTTGTACGGTTTTCTGGCACTGGCACAGTATAAACCATTTCTATTTTCAAATTTCGTCGCTTACTTGCTTGACAGAAAATTATGAGTCGAATGCTCCGCAGAATGTCATCAGTGAAGTGCTCGGTCAGGTGCTCTCGCATAGAGTGCATTCTCATTTCGATCGCGCTCAGTTGATTTCCTAAAATTAGCCAGCCTCGATCGTTACGAGAAGATTCTTCTGGAGAAATCTTTCATCAGAATGGATGGCATGGTGGCATGCCCGAGAATCTCTTGTCAGCAACCATCCTTTATCAGCGAAAAGTTAGTACGTCTGATTTCATTTCTGCTCTTCTGAAATGTCACTCTAGCCAGAAGATTGTTTATGAGATGTTGTAGATATTTAACAGAGTTATTTAAGGGCTGAAGAGACACTATGCAAGATGTAGGGAACGTTGCAAATGGCAGTGAAGTGCAAATGCTGACCGATTCGTGAAGGTCGTCAGGAGGCATCGAAACTAGGCCTCTAATTTGAGCTTGACTTTGAGGTTCGAAGCAGCAGAACTGAGTTTTTAAGGATAAGGATGAATGAGGAAGGGCTTAGCTCTACTCAATCCCGCTTTCGACCTCCATCCAGAATCGTAGTGGCGGTTTGAATGCGTGCGTGGCCTATACAATGGCTTGCACTGTCCACCGGTGTACAAGTCAGTGTTTTGATCCTCCCAGACGAGCCTGATGAATTTAACCGACCCGAGAGATCGAAGGTTCGGTTAGCCTGGTACCGATCCGGGGCTAAAATCCTGGATCGTGCGTGTGTGGTGGGATGCCACTTGCGACAACTGTGGTGTTGAATGTTATTGAATGATTAGATTAATTGAAGCTTTTTGCTTCAACCCAACATATTTTATCTCAAATTGAAAGCAAAGCAAATGCGGTCAATGCTGCTGCTCCGTTCTATCATAAACCAGTCGGGCCGCCCGGCTAACGCCGGGCTTCCCTCCTTTTTATAGTGTCGCCCGGCTTCGCCGGGTGCTCCTCATTCCTGTAAAAAATTTGCTATGCGTAAATAACTCTTCGGATTCTTCTTTTTCTTTGGAAGCTCTACACCCTCAGTATTAGCTCTGAATGGATAGCGATCTTTTCTGTATTACAATTAAAGTCGGATTGCCCGGCTATCGCCGGGAATCCTCCTTCTCATGTAAAGTCCGTTCACCCAGCTAACGCCGGGCTTCCCTCCTTCTTTGACAAAGTTGTCTTGATCGGCTAAATCTCCACCTCTTCCTTGAAACAAATAATGCTTTCCTGTACACGAAGTTTGACACAGGACTAACAGGGTATTGGTATTCAATGAAAGTCGGTACTTATGCCTTTAATTTGGAGTCTCGATCTTTTGCTCTCCTTCTTGGAAATAAATACCCAATAAATATTGAACTATTAGGTAACGAAAGCCTTGAGCGGTACTTACAAATATTTCGTGTGATGATAACACCATTATCAGATGTTAACAATGAACCTTTTACTTCACAGAGATAACATTAGTTAGAAGTTCCAAATAACTGGCGGTCGGTTAATTTTGTTGCAAATGATATCGAACAATGAGGATCCTTCATCAAGTCACAAACTTTGCTGTGTAGCGGTCGTTATCTAATAATAAGAAATGAACAGAATTCTAATCTGCCTCTCGTAATGCCGCTAATGGTCCCTATAACAGCACTCACCACTCCTTTGGTCACCCTNAAAGCCAAGTTTCCACTGTTAATACGAAAAGCTGTAATCTTACCATATTAGAACTCTACAGGTCCACAGAGACAGAAGACACGAATTTCCGCTCAAATGTTTACTCTGCACAAATTCCGCCCCCTGTAGGCTGAGTCTGGTCCTGCCACCTGCCATGAGTGTTCCCATCCTAGTCCCCGTACTCCTACCGAATTTAAACTCTATAGGTCCACGTAAACAGGGGTTATGTATTTGCAACCTAAAATTTCTATCGCGCACGCCCCGCCCCCGTAGGCGAATTCCGGTCCTGCTACCTGCCGTAAGTGTTTTCATGCCGCCCGCTGTACTCCTGTCGAATTTTAAGGCTTTGGTTCCATGGAACAGGAGTTATGGATTTGCGACCTAAAACTTCTATCGCGCACGCCCCGCCCCCTGTGAGCGGAGTCTGGCCCTGTTACCTGCCATAAGTGTTTGCTTGCTGCCCTATGTACTGCTACCAAATTTGGGCTTTCTAGGTCCACTGGAACAGGAGTTATGAATTTCCGGTCAAACACACACACCGACACACACACACACACACAAACACACCGACACACCAACAGACACACTTAGCGAATTATATAAAGTAGGATGTTCAGGACTGATTTCATATCTCTCACGCCACCATTATATTGAACATTCGCAATGAGGAACGAATCTGACAAATAGAAGCGTTCTCAACTACTTTTCCAGCTCCAGGAGTTTTTCACAGTCTTAGTTTCGGCAGGTAGATCTTTTTGTAAGGAGTCATTGAATGTGCACTCTGCTGGTATGCGTAGTTAGGCTTTTTCTGATAGCAAATGATGAAATCTTGGGAGGTCATCGCATCTATAGGTACCAAGGTTAGGGTGCCGTAAAGGGTTGCGTCTTACACTGGGGTGCTGTTGGTTTGACACTTTAGAGGCGGTCAGTTCATTTTCCATCAAATCCACCTTTTGGTTCTGGGTGGTAAAAATTGGATGTGGTGCAGAACGCATATAACAGTTGAAATCCAATGGAAAATGATCAGCGAATATAATTTTGTTGCGAGAGCATAGACGATGAGGTGAAATGTGTGACATCCTACCCAAACAACATTTTCACCGCTTGTCTGTAGGAATGCTTCATAAGGTGATTTGTATTGAAGATCGTGGAGTAGTGATTCTTCGAATCACGCGAATAACTTACAAAACGAAAATGCTGGTCTCAGTTTCCGATTATTGTGACACAGCAGCAAAAATGGCTTGAATTCGCCGTTGGATGTGCGGGTTTCTCATTCCTTGACCCTTATTTTTCGTAACTCAATTGTTGGAGAGTGACATTTTCCAGTTCCTCCGTAATGTATTCACTGATTAGGTGATTAGTCATTGAAAGCGTGGAGGCTAAAAAAAGATAAGAGGAATGGGCAAGGCCATATGCGTGCTGGGCATGCGTAAACTTAGGGAGGCTCCGCCCACAATGGGCCGAATGTGCGTTGAAGAGCAATTGTGGTTAAACCCCAGGAGTGGGCGGGGTTGGCACTAAAAAGGGCAGGGCTTAGATCAAATATTCATAACTGTATTCAGGAATTTTGTGGAATGCAGAAAAAAGTTTTATGATGTGATATGCTGCTACTGTTGGGAATGATCGCTTGGGAGTGACTGTTGAATTTTTGGGCCATTGCAGACAACCCAAAGTGAGATGTGGAAAGTGTCGTTTTGACAACGTAGACCCAACTAGAAAAAATAGTGTTCTGAGCCATCTGACTGGTCGAGAAAAGAAAGCATGGCTCCTTACTCGCCGTATACGAAGCAGAAGAGAGGACATTTTGTGGAACGTATGATCGCAAAAGCGTTAGCGGCATAGGTATTCGTCGGTACGCGAATTGGACGACTTCAATTAGACATCGAGAATATGTTGCTCAATTCATGCATGATAACAGTGTTCCCTACACACCAACATAAGCTACGACGAGGATGAATGTGAGAGACAATCTCCGTCGAAGCTGATGTTGGAAGAGGGATTGAGAGCATTTGGTACGAATATGGTATGAAGAAGTTCTACAGCAAATAGGATATTTTTTCAAAGCTGCCTTGCTAGAGTCGAATCGCCCTTGAACCACAGCTTAGTCTCTTCATACTGTACTGTTTCCGATCAAAGTCTATTCGTTGTATGACTTTCGTTTCGAAAAAATGAAAAAAGAATGTTTTCCAGGAATTAAGCAATACTGCACGACCGGGGCGACGCAAATGAGTCACTGAGAGAAGTCTGTGAGGTTAGTGGAGTCGATGGCCTGTTTCAATGGAAAAAGCCTTTTATCTGATCATGTTCTATTCTTTACGTCATTTCCACCATTGCTCCTTTTTATTTCCTTTTTTTAATTCAATTTTGTTCATCGCGAGTCACTGATATTTAGTAATCTGAAAAGATATATGAGCATGTCAAAATTCCATGAAATCAGGCAGTTCTTTAGTGCCTAGGCACTATAACCACGGGCACTTCTTCAGTTCCTACTCGGTAATTTCCTAAGAGTGTCGATAGTCTACCTCTCTACACAGATATGAACTGAGTTATCTTTTCTTTCCGCCGTAGACTTCCCAAGAAGAGCCCTACCCTTCGATATCGTTAAGAATCATAGAGAATCTGCAGGATGCGGGTTATCGATAATGCACGGAATGTGATCTAGGTGTACTCCCACTCAGACAATATCATTAGCAGCCAAACGAGCCATTGTGCTACTGTATTTTATAACTTTCTATCGATTCTGGGTTACCGCTGTTAATGCAGAGAGATGGGTAACGATTTCCTATGACTCACCCATCATCTGTTTCCAAGTGCACACGTCACCCAATGCTGTTTTCCTCGCCATTATTGGCTTCGATAATTTTTTCAAGCGAAAAAGGGTAGCCTTCTGTCTCTGGTAAAAAAGGAAGTCAACTCTATGTTTTGAATGAGTCATTGTTACGTTCACTCTGTACTTTCGGATAGAATTAGGCAAAAAACAAAGTATTTGTCTAATCAAGGGCAATATTGCACAACTGAGGCGGGGCCAATGTTTCTACTGGCTGACGGTAGGAGATGTCGGCAGAGTCAGTGTCGCGCTGTGGCGAACTTCTTGGCCTACATAAATCCATCTTCTTACTTCCTCCACCACTCCCCTCAAATTTCCCTTCCATCGTATTTTACTTTTCGGTATTTTTTTGAGAATTGAGAAGTAGAAAAACTTTTCTAGCTTGCCCTCAGTCTTGGATTGTTGAACGCCTATTCAATAACTCTGTCACTAGTTTTCTTTTTCATTTTCAAATTCAAATATAAGAAAGGATGGTCTGACTGGTCGGGTCTGGTCTGTGGTTTATAATATTTGGAAAATCCATCGACTATACAAGTTGTGTTCGATTTCCGTTTGGATTCACATATGAAATGACTGGTACATATGGTAAGAGTGATAAAAGTCATGCGCGGAACAACAACAACAACAACAACAACAACAACAACATTTCGATGGATTTTCTAGGCTTTTCTACTGGAAAGTCGAGTATCGATAACACTGGAAATAACAGGAAGCTAGGTTTCCCTGGACGGGTTCGGGTCTCGGAGTTGGCACTTTCAATTTCAAGTTAATACCATCTCTAGTTTAGTCCGGAGCCATAAAATTTAAAATGCTTCTATTTCACAATAACTAAGCTGTTTAGCCTGTCTCAAATCGGCTCTGATCCACTAGTCACCGTAACATAGATAAACAGTTGAAAAAGTAATCGTGAATTTATCTAAACTACAAAAACTCCTGAGAATATTTAGATAACAATTACTCATTGTTGACAGAAGGGTTGATAGATCGAGAAATAGCGATGATTCATCGTTTCCGAGTTATCAAGTGCAACATCACACTGAAACGTTCTCTGCGCTGCATTCCCATACCCAATTCGCTCCCTCTGTGTTGGTGGAAGGGTGACAGATAATGTGTTCTCTATCGCTTGAATTGTAAGTCTCAGTCTCTAATTGATCTTCTTTACTATGGAATGGTTATATTTATATTTTGCCTTTCTGTTATTTTTTTCTGTTTGTTTTTATGAAGAGGTAAGGCAAAGGCAGTTGGTGCCATTACCACTGTGGCCCGGGGCGGCTCACATCTCGCACTGCCTAACCGCAGTGTCTATCACTCCGGATAGTCTATCTCCGGCTCATAGGTGAGGAGAAATCCCCATACAGGCTAAATACTAGTTTGTACGTCATAATGTTTCTGAATGGAAATAGAAAGCGGGGTGCATCGAAGCCCTTCTTATCCACAGTGCAGAGTGTAATCTGGTCAGATCATCGTTGGGTATAAATTCATAATTTTATATTCAGCGGTGTAGTGACAAAAGGCTTATTCACACATGAATGCTCACGGGTTCAATTACCGGATTAATATCTTCCTAGGACATCCAAGCCTTCCATCCCTCCGAGGTCGGTCAATCGGTACCTGTCGGGGAGGATAAAAGCACTGACCTGTTCATCGGCTGGCCACCGCAAGTCATTGTAAAGGTAGCATGCGCGTGCAATACGCCACTACGATCCTGAACGGAAGTCGATTGCGTGGGCGCGTCCCTCTGACGGGATTGATCTACGCCCCAAAACTTATCTTTTTTTATCTTCAGTATCTTTGGTACTTGCTTTAGTATGTAAACTATTAGTGATTCCGGAAACTTCTTACTAATCATAGATTTGATGATTCATTATTATAAGAGGATTTGCTTTTCCAGGTGCTTATCTTGTTGTCTTTCAGTGTTGATTTTTAAGTGTAAGTGATTCAGATGATTCAGGTTCCTATTCCATGAAAGGTCAATTTCGTCAAGACCTCTTCGACGAAGTTGCTGCTCTTGTCAGTAGTATAGGAGAGGAGTATATAACAATCGAAGAAGGGGATGATGAATTACAAGGCACCATTTCGGTAGCCCTGGATCCGAGCCCCAAACCAATTCTCGTTTCCGCGGAGGATGGCAAAGGTAGGTAGTTTAGTAGTGAGATCAATTTTATCAATTTCTTCAGGATGTAGTCAGAATTATTTTATACAGTGTATTTTCCTATGAAATGAGCGCATATTTATGTTAGTTGGATTTGCTCCATAATGAATTTCTATTTACAGATTATCGCCAATTCGAAACCATGCATTTGCCTCCGGTTGACTTTCATTTCCGGCTACCAGTTGGCTACCCTTCCAAGATGCCCAAGGTTGATGTAGAAAGCATATGGATGTCCACTTCTATGGTTCGCACTTAAATAACGACTTAGCACTTACGTACTTCATGCACAACCGATTGCACATGTGTAAGCAATTGTTTATGATATTCCTTAATTCACTTTTCTCAGAAGGAGAATCTGCTATGTCGCATTGATGACGTTCTCCAAGCAAACATGGGTATTCCGGTGTTGTTTTTGTGTTACGATGCCATAAAAAGATTTGTCGCCGAAATGGGAACGTTTGAAATTCGCCTTAACTCCAAGGATTTTTCACAAAAACATGTGAGCAGAGATATTCGCCTATACAAATTGACAGCAACCTCAGAGGAAGCCTGATTTCAGAACTTAAGCGGCCTGGAGATGTTGAAGTTGGTACGAGAAGAAAGCGAGAAGGCAGAAATGGACGCGTTTTCAGCACTATGTCACGATTGTGAGGTGAGTAATAGAGTGAAGTTTTCTTTCATACCAATTTGAAGAAACTCTGAAATGTTTTGCTTCGCTTCAGCATGGTGTTAGATAATTTTGTCCGCTCCCATTACCTTTTTGGTCGCATTAATGCCACATGTGGACTCCCCTACTGCCTTGTTACTTTCTCCATAGGTTGTATTCTAGATGGGTTTCTTCTATTTCTACTTTGAAATTCAAGTTCGATTTTTTTTTGATTTGATCGATCGCATACATACTTTGGAAGAACATAGAAATAGAGCATTACTAGATGGATTTTGCTAATAACTGCATAGAAGAGGGTTACATAGAAAACTTGTTTAATTTGGATGAGAGTAGAATGTGTTTTGCGTCCCAGAAGTCCGGACGGGTTTTCCATCTCTGAAAAAGTGTACGAAATAGAGCTCTAGAGCTCGGAACGAGATACTTTCGATGCTGGCATCAATATCGAATCTGTGAGGGCTGTTTTTCATATGAGAACTTCGATACTGATTTTAGGTATGTTTCGAAAATAAAGCGGGTCGTCACTGCGTACGATTCTTTCCTTGCGGTCACTCATTTTGTAAAGACTGCGTCAAGGCGTTCTTCAAGGAGAAGCTCACATCTCAGAAGGCAAGACCCACTGCAGCATTCGTTTTTGCTCCATTGAGACTCTTCTTTTACTTCTTCATGATCTGGGGCTCAGTCATAAGTTCCTCCCAAGATTGAAATAGGGGTGGTCGTTTATCCACACATTTTATCACTCTCTCTTCCCGCTCCCCTTCCCATCTCAAACAATTTGAAGGCAGTCCTCCAAAACACTCTGGTAACGGACTGTCTCCCTCATAGAAGGAATTCTTACGTTTTGAGGGACCATCACATATGTGCATTTAGAGTGTCTTCCTGTCCAGATACTCGGCAACCTTGATTTAGTTGGTTTGGTTTAAACTAATAGTCACAATCACATGAGCTGATCTGTTGTGATACAAATCATCGGACCACTGACTTTGGTCCAGTTTTGATTTCTTGTGGACTTGAAGTGATCTGAATAGAAGAAAGAGCCCTTAGATCTCAGGTTCATAGGCTCTGATGGAAACGGAGGAATTTTAGCTGATAGTTGTGCCGATTACTTCAAATTCTTTAAGCAAATGCATGACATTTACTCCGTGACCTTATACATTTACAGGTTTCACCTCTCACTTGCCTTGCAGATAAATGTGAGTCAAGTGCTTCGCAAAAAGTCATCATTGAATTGCTTGGTCAGGTA
Source organism: Haemonchus placei (assembly GCA_900617895.1). Lineage (NCBI taxonomy): Eukaryota > Metazoa > Nematoda > Chromadorea > Rhabditida > Trichostrongylidae > Haemonchus > Haemonchus placei. The sequence continues at coordinate 17,134 of UZAF01016851.1, forward strand.
CGTTCGCTTTAGTTGAGTGAGTACCCATTTGTGGTCTCGCTCACTTAGTTTTTTGAAAGCTGTCGGTTACCAGGGAATCAAACGAATCTGCCTCATTTGCAGAAAGAATTCGATCGTTATGAGGGAATCTTACTGAAGAAAGCTCTTGAGAGAATGGATGACGTGGTAACATGTCCGAGAATTTCTTGCCAGAAACCGTCTGCCATTAGTGAGACGTTAGTGCGTCCGTTTCTTTAGCTTTGAATTAATATTTCTTCACTAGGATCTGGTGCGAGTTTGTTTTTCTTTCTGTAGAAGGGGTGGGGCTTCTGAGGGTTCCTGTTGTAGGGACGTTTGAGACTATAAGTACATGGCAAACAGTATCCACGTTTTCAAATTTGACCTCACAATGCGCGATGAACTAGGTATTGGAATCTTTTGAAAAATGACCATACTGCGGAGCTCTGATCCCTGAATACGTACTCACTTCCTACGGTGTTGGTCTCAATGTAACACCGCAAACGGAAGTAATCCCCTTTTTCCTCACTTATCTACTCTAGAGGTCATCAAGGGATTTTTCAGGACCGAGTACTTGGCAACATGTTTGGTTTGCGGTTATAACTTCTGTACCGCTTGTTATCATGGCTATCATGGGGTCCATCCATGCTTTGGTACATGGGGTTTGAGGGAAGTTTCGTTTGAAGAGTACCTTTTGGCTTCACAAGAGGACCGACTGAAAATGGCTGAGTTCTACGGTGGTATCGAAAATTTAGAAGTGAGCCCTTTTCAATTTTATTTCTTTTGTAATGTTCCCATAGGCAACCCGAGCCTGAACCCGTGTCGGTTTCTCTTGGAAACTTTATGTGTAGGTAATTGACACTCTCACTATCTTACCATGAAGACAGAATTGTGTCACTTTTCCCCGTAGTATTGATCTAAGACAACTGCAGATTTACAAACAGACGCAATCTTCCCCACACCTGACCTTTTGGCAAAATCAAACTCAAGTTCGGTTTCAAAAGCTCGTGTGAAATTTTCTAGGGCTTCGAACGAAGATTGTCTATAGTTTTAAGAGCCTCACCACCTTCAGCCGGGACCCTCCCATAAGACCTTGTTAACTTCTTTCTTGAGATGGACTCTGGACAGGCCCACTCCATTTTTCTTCATTTCCAGTAATTTGTGCCACATACTCTTGAGGTTTAGGCGAAAATGGAAAAAGCTTTCAAAAAGGTCGATGCACGTACCTATGCTTGGATGCAAGGACACAGCAAGAGATGCCCCCAATGCAATATACCAATACAGGTAAGAAATGGCTTTAAAAAAGATCTTAAAAACAGCTTGTAATAAAGCCGAGAAACAGAATTTCCCAGACAAGCATTTTCATGTCCCAAACACTCTTTGCCTATTTGAATTTCGGTCACCATTCTGTCTGGAAACATCCAGAAAATTAATTTTTCAGGCAAGGCAAGTATATTTAACCAAAGGCGTGTTAAAAATTTACTCATGTCCTGTCCCATCTATTCTCTTATGAGACGGGAAAGCGCAGAGAGTTGTGTTTGCTTTCTGTGATACGCAAGAAGTAGTGCATTTGTACCACTTGTAGTTCCAGTGTCTGTTTACTGCTCTATAACTGAGGGTAAGAGATGCGTGATGCTATTCAAAAACTGGTGCATGCATCTTTCATGAGAGCTGAATTTGAAGAAAGGATTCAGCTGTTCATGAAGAACGAAAGTCAAAATGATCCGTGGTGAATGTCGAGCGAAGACCATGAATGGCTGCTTTCATAGTCCGCGAGCGAGCGCGCGAGCCGGCCAGGGGACTACTCGCCCTTCAGTATCGACCAAGATTCAGTTGTAAGCAAGGGGCAAGCGCCGCCCCCGGTCGCTCGCCCGCCCACTCGAGCGCTTGTGGGCCGGACGGCGGACTATGAAAGCAGCCAATAGTGTTGTAAAACGAAGATCGATTATGATTTTTAGCGGCAGTCCGGGTGCAATATGATGGTGTGCTCGATGTGCGATACACATTTTTGTTGGAACTGTGACGCGATTCTTGATGGACATTACTATAGACATTTCACGGATTCTCCGGTTTGTTCATACTGTTGGATCAACTCTGTAGAATCGAAGGCAGTGGACACAAATAATATTGAGACACAAATTGGAGGAAGTGATTCTATAGTTATAAAGAAACTATGAGATGGCTCCCATAAACATACCTCTCTCTACTTCCCCTGAGTTTTGTGGAGACGTGGGGACGGAGACGCACAGTAGCATGTGGTGGATAGACAGAGGGGGACGGAAACGGGGTGGATAGGTGGGAGAGGGGAGGGGGTGTAAGACGCCTATCATATGTAGCTTATTTGAGGGCGGACCCACCAGTGGAGGACTTATGTAGGGCCTTATCCATCCCTTATCTTCTCCTCTTTAGTCGCTTAATGCGGCCCCAATCGAGACCCTTTCGCTGGTGCAGAGCCATAAATAGTTGTTACTTCACATTCTGCGCCTATTTGATTTACGCTTTTCAAAATTGTCGTGCCTGTTGCCTTAGATTCTTTGAAAGCTTTCCTTTCTGGTTTGGTAATTTATGTGAAGTGTGAAGTAGAAAGATTCAAAAATTTCAGGACTGCCAAGGAGCGGGACCGCAGATTCCACTCGGGGACTAATCACTGCTGATAATCGAAATGGAAGACGATTTAGGAGTGATTTGCGGGTCTTTCCAGTGTCAGGCAACCTTTCCCTTTTCTTCCAAACTTCTGATGGATAAGACGGGAGCTAGAGACGGTTACATTTTCTGCATAATTTGTAACATGGCTCAATATTTTACTATCAGTTCTATCGCCTCCCAAGTACATCGGCTAGGGTTAGATTCAAGCGCCCTGTTGCGCCGCGAGACAACTATCTAAGAGTCGTCGCGCGGTGTTAAAGAGTTAGGTCTAACGTTGCCCGTATACAAATTCGCTTTCAAAAACCACACTGTAGTAAAAGATTATGTCCGTTTTGCCTAGAGCTGATTTGTTGACTGACTTGACATTCTTTTGAGTTATGTCGTACACCAAAATGCTATATCACGTTAAAAGGCTAGCATTTTCTCTTTGATTCATTTTCAGTAGTAATGGCACATTTGCCTCAGACGCTTTGATTCTTTCTTGAAAGTAGATTTTTTAACAGTTTTTTGCCCCATAGCACCTGTAACTAGGCCCATCTAGAAAACGTTCTGGTAAACTTATTTCGGGTACCGCTATTTTGTTTTTGTTGTTGTTTATGTTTAATCGGTCTTCTATTGTAAACAAATTTATTGGGGTCAAAGACCGTTTCAAGAGTGAACTGTTGTGCAGGGATAAGACGCTTAAGTCTAATCTTCCAGTTTTTATAAGTGCTTGGTTACACTTGGTTTCTTGGCTTGAAAACGTCTTCTAGACTTTTCCAATCGTCTCAAATATCTGGATTCTAAGAAGAAGTGGCCAACCCAATAACTAAAGTTCAGTACAGATCTAAGTAAGTTCTTACAGTAATCCCTTTAGAGCTCCATGCTACATCATAGCTTCGTTTTTGTCGTTAGATGCCGTAGAGTAACACGGACAAGTCACCTAATCGTAGCATGGAATCACGAAGGGTATCGACAAGAAGTTGGTAGTTTTATAGTACTGATTCGTAGTGAAAGTAGGTTTTTGTTCGATTGACACAAAGGGCTTTGGCATACCTCCCTCTGTGGTTTGTGTATAGCTTTTGTATAGTGCCCATTATTTTCCATATACATACATGTTGATTTGAATTCGGTGACTGATGAAAAGATGAAAATAAATTTTCAAGAACTTTCCATAAGAAAAGAAGGTACTGGTTAGTAACCACTATTATTGTAAATTGTTTGCCATTGTTTTACTTATTTCACTTTTTGTTTCACCATCGTTCCTTCCTACATCTATGGCTTGCTACTCTTCTGTTCTTTTCCCTTTTTCTCTGCGCGAATCGTTTGTCAGAAAGCTCTCATAATAAGGACCTAAAAGGCACGTTACCTGATGAACGTATGGCCAGCGGGTAATTTTGATCCTACGAGTTGTTTCTTCCTCTCATGAGATGGGTTATGAGGAGCGAATCATCTATGAATACAGAAGGGACAGGTCAATACATTCATGGCGTAATGTGCTTTTAACACTTGGAATCGACCTGTAGTAGGTATTCTTCAGGAACAGCTATCGCTCTTTCTAACCTATAAGGTTAATGCCCAAAGTCTTTTCACAAGAGCAAGAGGAAGAAGTTGAAGCGCTTGTAGCTTTTTATGGAGAGGAGTTGGTGAAGATTGATCGCAGTCGTGAATTATTAGAAGGAAGTGTATCTATTGAACTGGAGCCAAAGACGAACCCTATCCTTTTATACGTCGACTCTGAAGAAGGTATGATTACCATTTGATATGATTTGTGCTTTATTCATTAAGTACAAGTGCAAAAGGCAGAAAAGGGTAGGATCATCTACTTCGTTGTGTGCCCATGCTAGAGAAGTAATACCGTACCTATTCTTATAACCTCCGTCACCTGATAACGCAGTACTGGAAGAATACTAATGCCTATGAATCTCGTTAAAACATTTTGGTCTGGGGTACCCGAAGTAGACAAGAACATAAAGGGGATTTCGTTCTCTGTGGGACTTGTTATAGAGTTGTCCGGATTATCTCGCACAGAAGAGCCGTCTCTGTGGAAGTATGGCCTGCCAACGTTAGCTTCGAACCATTTAATACTAGAGCAGAGAAGAATTACCCATCCGGGTCAACAATTAAGTCCTTGGCTCAGTCAACAACTAAAGTTTCTCCGCGGCGAGACAGCTAGCAAAAGCAACCAACTGTGTCATAGTGCACGACGAGACAACTAGCTAAGGACCGCTGCGCATCGGGATTCCTTTACGTTAATCAGCTTGTCCTTCACTATTCCTCCCTTGAAAAAGTTTGTTCCTATTCAACCCATCAGTATGAGCTGAGAAAAAGTGGTGTTCTCATTGAAAAGTACCTAGTTGTATTGAAAATAGAGAAGAAAGAATTTTGCTTCGGAAACATCCTTCTGCTCGATATTATGAACTACCTTTTCATGCTAGTTTGCTGCTAGTTTCTGAAGTTCATTCTGTCTTCATTGATCGATTCGTTAGCAGGCTTTTCAATCTAGCAAGATCAAAAGAAAGCGATTTGAGCAGCTGGGAAAAAGGAAAACACCAAGAGAAGTGGGAAGGAGAAGATAATGAAGAGAGAGTAAGTTTGGGGGCGTTGATAAGAGCACTGGTTCCTACCTTCCTACCCCTCAAGGATTGTGGGTCTGTTGTCTTGGGCAAGAGTAATCACGGTAGAGTGCATTTGTGATCACTCGGTCGTGCAGTTACCAGTCTTTCCCACTTTTTCTTCTCTTCCCACTCCCCACCGCTCCCAATTTTCTTTGCAATACTTTTTGCATGACAATTTGCCTTCTACGCTTCTCCTTAGTAAGTTAAGTGATTTCAGGACGCCAATCATTCAATACAAAACAGCTTTCACCGATCGGTTTGGTGTTTCGTTTTCCTGTCGATTATCCAACTACACCCATCGACCTGAGCTTGCAGAGCCTTTGGTCAACTGCAAACTTGGTGGGTTAGAGCTGCATTCAGAGATAAAGCTCAGAAGAGGATCCGTCTAGAAGAACCGTTCTCTTTCAGGCTGAGGAAATCCATGATCACCTGGAAGTTTTGGCAAAGAACACTTCGGATCCTTGTTTCCTGCTGCGTTGCTGTGATGCGGTGAAAAATTTCATTGAGAAATGTGACTTGAAGGAAATTTGCCTCGACGGAAATCCCTACAGCACACAGAACGTGAGTCATTCTACAAACCCTCTTCCAATTTAATTTGATAGCTGGCTATTCTCATATGCTGTTTAAAATTTATGAACCTGTAGAGATTAGAGGACCAATACTGAAGTCTCCAGCAGAGATGGTTTCAATATCATTTGCTTCTCGATAGAAATGTCTTTGCACATCTCATAAAAAGGAAAGAAAGCTTTTCCGCTCGATGGACAAGTATTGCTCAGAGAGCCGACTCAACTAGGCACGCCCCTCTGACACGAACTCCACCCTCAACTCGAAGATGATTGATGGAGCTCGTTTCGGAACAAGTTGTAGAAAGAGCCGCTACCGAGCTTGTACGCTACTCCTAAATTCAATAAAACCAGTTCGATTTCAAGTTGAGTACCGTATTGATATGAGCCCAATAATTAATGCTACGGAAGGAGTTCGGGGATTGATCTTACTTGGGCCTAGATATTAATTACTTTATTCGCTAGGCACTTGCAAAATGAAGCGATTTTCGTGTAAAAAAAGTTTGTAAATTTTTTTCTAGCCAACGCGAGACGGGGTTACCTTTCGTAATCGTTGCCGAGTTTGGTTTCTGTGGGTATGTCTTGAAATTGAGATACTATTGAACAAAAGGCGAATGGTTTTGACCCCGCAGCTTTTTTCTGGCCCCGCCGGAGAAATATCACATTGATTTTGTTGTGTATTGGCGAAAATGTAGTTGGGAGTGGGACAATCCCCTTTTCTAACACTAGGCGCTAAAGCGCTCAGAAGGAAGTGTGCATAGCCAGCCCTGTGGGCACGTAGTGAAGCTCTCTAAGCAGGAATAGTACAATGTAGCACTAAAGCCAATCTGTCAAACTGCGGGAGAATTTGAGGCATGCGAAAATGACTCAAGAAGATGAGCAGATGTGAATTTCAGAATGTGTTTGGCATCAGTTTGTTGAATATCGTCCGAAATTCATGTAAGGAGTACGAGGACAAAACGTTCAATCAACGCTGGCACGATTGTGAGGTACACGGACTTTTTTGCCATGCTTTTTTCGTGAAACGCGGTTGAGCCTCGCATCCCCTACAACTTTCTGAAAGAAATATCGTGCTACTGTGCCACGCGGATGTAGATATTGCACACTTTATCTAGGTCACCAACCAAATCGCACCTCAAACTTGGGTAATTAAACCAGCCAACAAGTAATTTAGGTTAATCGATCGAGTAATAATGCCAGAACTTCAAAAGGAAGCCATCAAACTAACAACATAGGGCATAATGAACCATAGGATAGAAAGAGGATAGTTACAAGTAACAGAGAACATAAATGCAAAATGTGAATGGATATTATAAGTAGATGAGTGAGAGTCATGCACCTTGAACGAAGATTCATGCACCAGAAAGTGAGGAAAAAAATGAGGATGAATTCATGCGCAGATGTCATGCACCATCGTCAATTCTCCATCGTCCCGCCAGGCCTCTGTTTATACGGTCTCGTATCGGTGTCTTCAAGAGAATGTTCAACATTTCAGCGAGCTCTCAAAACATAAAGTACTGCAAAGTTGAGATTTTTTCAAGAGATAAACGTTGCAATACAACTTTCATAGAAACTCATAGAAGAAAGTTATAACTCACAGTAGCTTGAATCATGATAGTCGTGATACTTTCACCGCAAACATGTGATAAAGAGGTGCCGATGGGCGCGCGAAAAATCGATACCTATCATAACACACATGTAAATGGTGATAGTCTGAGAGTTATTAACATCATTGCTTAAGGTGTGTTACGATAATAAATCGGGACCTGAGTGTGTGAAGTTCAATCCATGTGGTCATGTTTTCTGCAAAGAATGCGTCAGAACGTATTTTTTGGATCAGCTCACGGCTATGCGGGTGATTGCCGAAACTTTCTTTTTAGTATTTAGTCGCTCGAAGGGAGGTTCTCTACGAAGGGATTTGATTTAGATCTTTTCCAGGTTGCTCCGTTGTCTTGTCTTTCACCACGTTGTGAATCTTATCCATCAGAAATGCTTATCGAAGAATTGGTCGGTGAGGTATGTTCTCTACTCTACCTATGCTTGTTGATAGGCAATGTTCGAATAGTTTGGCGTCGGTCCCGTAGTATACTCCAGGGGCGGAGGGTTAGTGTACCCGAGAACCGAATCGAACTAGAAAACAGCAATCCGACAGATGCCGGGTAAACCTGGCATCCCCTCCTATTTGGCTCCAGCACATTTCCCTTAGCTCCGTCCCCTGCGGTTCTTTCTCTCATGCAGAACCGGAGGGTGTATGACGTTTCCAGGACCACAATTTCAGTAAACAATCTTCTCCATTATAAATCGGAATTGCCTATTACTTATTGGATGATTTACCTCAAAAATCGTATCCAATGGGAAGTCATGGATCGCCGGGTCTTAACCGCCTCTCATACCAACCGTCTTCACCTCTCTTGCTGCCTCACTCTTCAAACCATTAGAAGCCCAGCTAGTAGACATAGGTAAGAGTGCTCGGATGGCATGAGCTGGGCTACAGCTATAGCCCGAAATTCGAATCATTAAGAAGCTGGTGAGCTTGTCAACACTGTCAATGCTCAGCCTACCAAGCCGGACAACACTTGACGCTAAACCTATTCGGATGTGCTCTCCGAGACCTGCTTTCTTTTCAGGACCATTTTGAACGTTACCAGAGGATCATCCTGTCAAACGTTCTTGCCCGTATCGATGACATCGCTTTCTGTCCTCGTCCTCGATGCCAAAGTCCTGCTCCTAGAAGAAGTTGGTGAGTGAGTTTCGGGAACCTGAACGCGATTTTAACGCGAGGGCAGGTTTTTCATGAGGTTACATCGAAAATGTAATGAGCACTTCCGTGATGTTTCAGTACCTCATTGCTGGCTATCTGTCCGGTCTGTGACTATAGTTTCTGTATAAAATGCCATCGCGCCTATCATGGAGTGAATCCCTGCCGAGCGACCGTCGTTGCTGGTAAGCGATTTTATGTCTCAACGGCACTATCAAGGGCAACCGTCGAAAACATGGCGCTTTGAGAATTCTAGAACTGAAATGACGTTGTTCATGGTCAGTTACCTTCAAGATAACATTTTCGAATCAAAAGAGTTGAATAATAGTCAATATGAAGGTAAAATCTGATCAGTTAGACATGATTCCCACCGTTTCCCTTAGTAGATGCAATCCCAAGCGGGTACAATGCCCTGTCATTGCTTCTATTGAACGATGCCCTGACATCATGTGCATCTTTGACTGGGAACTGGCTAACTATAATGCAGAGTGAAGAAAAAGAACCTTTTTGTAGGCTCGCGAATGGTTGAGGACGAAGAAGGCAATTTGGTGTTCAAGGAAATCACTGTCGATGAGTACTTGGCTGCTACAGATGATCAACGCCAAGAGATGGCCTGGTGGTATGGAGGTGTTGACAAACTTGAGGTATAGTGAGGACTAAAAGAAATGCCAGGGGACAGAATTTCCACTGCCCGGTTTTTAACTTTTGGAGAACACAAATTCTCTGTGCTCAACGATATCGAAACCTAAAATAACACCTGGAATGTGGTTTGTCGGTATCTGCGTGTAGAGAATTTGCTCTCGGACCTAACGGCGCTCATCGTTTGTTGCTGATTCTATTTGATTTGAGCATACACTTCGAGCAGCTATTTGTGTCCGTAGTGAATACATTGTTGTAATCGTATCTTGTGAAATTATAATAGTTGTGTATATAAGTGCATTCTTTGACAGGAGGTCATGGACAAGGCTTTGGGACTCAGCGAAAAACGATCACAGAAATTTCTTGAAAAGTACACCAGAACTTGTCCGACTTGTGGTGTCGCAATCATGGTGAGTTTTCTGTAGCTCGTTTCCCGTCATCCATCCCATATCCCGCGGATGTCTTGTGATAAGTAGTGGTAATCAATGTTCATTGTGCATCTTTCTAAACACATGCCATGAGAAATCATTACGAAAACGGCTAGAGATAATCTTTTAGATGCTTACTGTAGACTCCGTCCTAGTAGCGGGGTGGAGTTAATAGACTTCTCGGAAAAGTATATATGTTCATAAATTAGGCATCCCCTCGCGAAAAGGATCTATCATTTTTGGGCTGTTAGACGTTCAATGTCCGTTAGGCGTTTCGGATTCATTCAATAATCTAACTTGCTATGGGTGCTTTTACAGTCTCTAGCAAGAGTAGAGGTCACAGTTCACCGGGTTGGGATAGTATCATAACAGTAATATTTCTAGGTAGAGGAAGGTTGTAATGAAGTTTTTTGCCGTTGCGGTACATCGTTCTGCTTCGGTTGTGGAGAGCTTCTGATGGGAGAAGAAGGAGGTAGCGGGATTCGAGTAAGTTTCGATTTTTAAAGGACAGTCATTAGGCTTCCACTCATTTTTCACACTTTTGGGTAGTTGAAAATGATTGGGGATTTTTTTTCTCCATGGAAAAAGATTATTGTAGGTTTGACAATAGGGTACTGTGGAAAAAGTGGGAGTCGACCAAATTTTTCAGAATATGAAAACTTTGCAAAGAGCTTTTGCTCCTTGTCCTCGTCATCACAAATGAGGCAAACGAGTTCCACGAATCCCGAACTTCTTGTGAGTTCATTTTCCAATCTATTTTTTGTGACGATGAATCGTTTTCGATCACCGACACGTGATTTGAATCTGTCAAGTTCCACATCGCTTCTCACTTCTTTTTATGTTTTTCCTCCATTTGCCGATGCGACAAATTCGCTTCTTTTGTCACCGATCGATGATTTATAAGGACAGATTTTTTTCGGTAGGACTGTGGTTGTTCTATTACCCGTTTTCTATTCTACACGAACAGCTAAACTCTATCGATATGGGTAGGCTCTGCACTGTTCTACTGAGAGTTCTTCCTCTCCAAGACCGCTTCTGCCATCCGTTGGGCGTAGGCGAAAGTGATTTTCCGTTCATTGAATTCCTTTTTTTCTATTTCTTCACAAAGTGGTAAGTGGCTAGTCACATATATAGGCAATGCACGCCAAATACTCTTTGACTGCGGGTTTTAGAGTTCTTTGTTAGCATTTCAAGTAGAATTGACGTTCCCCATCAGTGTTCCCTCATCCTTACTTGTTGTGGCAGCTGCTAAGCCATGAAAAAAAGTTTGTCTTTGACTTATCTAAAAATTATATAATTCATAAAAATTCCGAAGTCCTTTAAATACTTTTTTCAATCGTTGTTGCAAGTGCTCCGTAAGGGACGGGCCCCATCCGAGAAGTCTTGCCGCCATACTTAGCAACTACGGTTCTGTAATGCCTCAGAGAACTGTGTATTTATACATGTACAGTAATCAAAAGCATATTTCCACCTGACCTGGGGGTGCGTCTCGTTGCGCGCGTCTATCTAAACCAGGTCAAACTAGGCGTACACTCGCGCACTTGGGTAGACGTGGAAATGTGCACGTGCACACAAATGTGGGTTTGCAAATATGTGCGTCAAAGGCACAGTTCACTATAATTTTGGGTAGAGAGGGTAGAAAAGGACTCGAAAAATCGTTGAAAAGGGGGCTGTATGAAAATGAAACCGAAAAAATGAAGATGAATGGGGTGTTTGGACAAGCTATACAATGTGTCTCATTGCGTACGTGTGGTCCTGGTGCGAATAGCTCACTACGGTAAGCAAGAATTCATTCAATTATAAGTATATGTTCACAAAAACCCTAATCACAGCAAAAATATCTCACCTTTTTCAGCCTCTTGTGGTAGAATATTAATTAAGGGATCGCTGCAGGGAAAAGAATAATACAGAAAAAAAAAGGATGGGAGAGAAGCATCGCCTCATCACTCGGCAGTCAGCTGATTTTGTGTAGGTCCTGACGCGAATACTTGCAATCCGTTTCGCCTCGACACTCATCTGACGTGACGGGGAAGGCCGCGCGAGCCGGGAACGGGGCTCCCACTATGCCCTAACCGTCGAGTTTTTCGGTGCGAGAGGGTCCTTCCTATTACCCTTGGGGGTTCAGTGGGTATTCCTGAGGGCAGAACTCAGTAACCATTTTTATCGTGAACTATGCCTTCAATACCTATCAACGAATGCAAATTCATACTCAGGCACATGTGTATGAACGTTTGTACAAGTACACGCTCATATCGAAGCATGACATTCGCATTTGCTTATGCAGTTCTATTCACAAGTATAAACGTATGCATTCCTCCCTTTTGTAATTGGACGCAAACCCGCGAAAAATACGAATCAGGTTGACGATTTTTGATCTGAGATCATTATAGACATGCAAGAGCTTCTTAAAATGTCAACGTGTAGGGTCTGAAGCGCTGGATGAGCATACAGGAGCGTACGACTATGTTCGTATTTCCTGGCTTTTAATTTTTGAACAGCTTTTCAAGCTGATTATTATGAGTACACATGGAGGTGACAGATGGAAAGGGTTGGATAGGTTGCGTAAGGGTGACTTGTAGATTGGAGACCCAATGTTTGTTTTGTATGAGACCTTAGCCTTGTTCAGGAGCGGATTCTTCATTCTGGCCATTTGCTAGCTAGTTGTCTCGCCACATGCGATGCCCCTTGATAGATGTCCTGATGTTCATGTCATATCATGGCATGCTGCCCTGAAATAGTTGGTATAGCTCTCACTTCCTAGTCCGATATCACCTTGCCATGACAAAGATCATAACCACACGTTAAGCGATAAAGTAGAACCCGTGAATTGTACGTATCATAACAGGAAATTTGATTTGATCCAGTTCATGACGTGGTTTACTTCAATCAGTGATTGAAGGTACGTTTTATTAACTTTTTTTTGTAGAATCCGGTGACTGGTTCGTTGGTATACAAGTGAAAAAATCCAGAATTTTTTGCACAGCTCACAATCAGTGAGCTGACAATTGGGCGACTGTTCGTCTTACAGTCATTCCGGTGGGAATAGTGCAGGGGCAAGTGGTCCAGATTATCACGCGAATGGTCGAGAGATTGAACCCCGGATCTATACTCGCCCTAGCCTATTCAAGCCTTCCATCCCTCTGGCATCGGCTATTTGATAACAAACTCCTGTGGGAGGGCAAAAGGGACTGGCATGTGCATTGGCTGGCCAATGTAAGTTCTAGTACGTACGCATCCCAAACGCCGCTATGATTTTGAGTGGAAGTCAAGTACATGAGCGCGATTGATCAACGCCTCAAGACTTTAGACTTGAGAGAATAGAACATCCTGGAAAGGATTGATCAACATTGGCATATTGTCCTTTATTCTTATCACCAGTTGGGCCGCCCGGTTTACGCCGGGCCCTCATCCCTTACATTTATTAATCAGTTAGAAATGCCCCCCCCCCCTTAAGTGTAGAAATGTAGAGGAATGTAGGATAGAGCTGGCTTTTCCATATCACTCTCTTATCGTAATCATAAACTTTTGCGGACGGACACACCGACATACCGACATACCGACAAACACACAAACCGACAAACCGACACACCAAGTTTCTGCTTTATAAATGAGAGAGATAACGTTTAGTGACGAACTCTCCGGTACTAAGTACTCTTCGGTGCCGGTGGCGACTAGGGGTAATCAGGAGTTTGGTCGCAAGCCTTGGAAGTAGGAATTGGCGATTACCGTATTCTTTTGCGAGTCCTTTAGGGTTCATCGACGTAGCGTCTGCTGCAGTTTTTTCATGTCTCCCTCTTAGAGTTTAAAAGAGAGATTTTAGCAAGGCTTTTGTAGAATAGTTGGTAGTCCCTGCGATGGTTGTCTCTTTCTTGAAGGCTTCGATTTCCATTTTTTTTTTCTCCCCGTACTCCCATCTTTCGTTGTGCTACAGACTTGATTTTCTCAAGGGCAACGTCTTCAGAGAGGTCGGACTCTGTACTATCCTACTTCTTGGTCGGAGGGATTCTTCTATTTTTTTTTCGATCAAGTTCTTCATCACTGTTTATTTTTCTCCGAAGCAGTGTCTCCAGTATTTTGTACCAAAGCGAGCTTGTACTAGATAAGCTGGAAGTGGAGGGCGGTTGCTCTTATTTCGGAGTCGAAGCCGAATTCAGAACCACCAGGGAGAGGGTCTCCTGCTCAGCCGCCGCATTTCTTCCTTAATTCAGAACACCAAACGTTCCCCCATATCTCGTTCTTTCGGAATCGCATCCTACCTTATACGTGCTGGACCATTTCTATTTATTTATTTATTTATACATTCCACTGAGTGCGCAACAACTAGTAGCAAATGAACCACCCGTTATTTACTTGTCATTTCATGTGTTAGGTGTTGATTTGTGTTGGACCACGGACTTAAACCCGTACAAAATACGCTGTAAACGTTTTACTCATGAAGAGAATACACAACTTCGATGCCAAGAAAACGCAATGCTGTTCACAGTTTCTAATCATAACTTAGATCAAAAAATAGTTTTATAAATTTCTCAGGGTAACAAAAAACTAAATTTTGGGCGGCTTAATAGCCGATTTCTCGACCGAGTTTCGTGGAAGGGCGGTACGTACTCGAGAGGCGTGGCAAGGTCACGATCACGCTGAACGATTTCTGTATAAATCGAGTGATACACGTTCAGTCGATTGTACCGAAAGGACAGGACGTCGATTAGCTTTTCAAAACGTAAAGTTGCCCATCAAATGCTCAGCCACCACTTTCTCAATATGGAGTGAAGTGAGCAAAGAGGACAGCCTGCATCTATCGGAGTTGCAGAGTTGTGACTGTATCTCCTTCAATTTTTGAGCTCTCTGGAAATGGCCAGCGTTCTATGTTAGAAACAAGAGTCTTCTTTTATGCATACTGCTTCTTATAAGAGTTGAAGGAATACGAATAAATATAAACATAACATGACTGTAACTCTGTGGAGAAGACGCTTAAACTCTAGCTCAGGTCACCAATAGAAATGTCTCCTCAATTCGGGTTGCAACTGAAGGACAGGCGGGAGCACCTAGTCAGAGACTTACTCTACAACCTTACTTTCATTTACTTTTGCTTACTATTTGAAAGGACCAACTTCAAGCAAGTGGTAGCATCATCTGTAAAAGCTAACTCCCAAGCATTGGCTGACTTCCGCGAATACTTTTGCATTATCTCTTGGTTACATAGTAAATGTTTCTGTCGGGGAAATTGCCTGTTAATGTCTGGGATCGGGTAGATTGCTGGTACCACTCCTATCTCGGCTTTCGCGTGTCATTTTTCAGCCACTTGCATCTAAAAAAAGTCGATGGCTCATAGCGTCTGTGTGAACACTTCCATCCAACGAATTGCTTCGATATAGTGATGCACTCTGTGAATTTGTGTTACAAGGTGAATTGCATCCACTACAGTAGCACCCGTCCAAGAAAAGATGAAATTTCATGGGTTGATTAATGTCGATTCCAAATTCGCCTACGTATTCAATTTCTTTCAAAGCAGTATACATGCGTGTTCTGCGTAGAAACGATTTGCCAGTGTCAGCCTATGCACAAGTCAGGGGATTTGTTCTTCCAGGAAAGTCTGTTATCAGATATGAGACATTAGGGATGCATTGCTTGCTTGCTAAGAAGGCTGTAAAAGGTATATTGGAATCCCGGACCCTCTACACCACCTTCGTCTGTTTCACCGTATACACGGAAAAAGTTGCTCTCTATTGACGGTGAGAGTTTTGTGGATTTGAACAGCTTTGGAATTGAAAGCTTGTACTTCCTTTAATAAATCCATAAATCAAATGTGAAGCCCCCTGTCCACTGCCTTATACTGCTCCATACATTGCGATAGCTTCCATGACTGGGTCGGGGTCATCACGACTATTGAAAAATCTTCGATCAATGTTTTCGTCTGCCTGTTTGCCAGAATTGAAGTTCTTTCTGCGGAAAGGAATGCTCAATATTTTATGTAATGCACTTTTAACCCCATTTTTGCTTTTCGTACAGCTGGCACCTTCTAGCAAGCGGTTACGGCATGTATTTTACTCCTACAGTTTTTTATCGAAACATTTTTCCTCCCTCCTCTCTAGCGACATGATCAATGAATTGCTAATAGTCCAGCACGGATGGGAGCGAACCAAAAATCTTGTAATTTCGTTTTTGCATATTACCCATGTTATTGGGTGAAGAATTCCTGATGTGAAATACGGAGCACAAACATTACTTGTTCACATGTTATTTCCGAGACGACAGGTTCGTTCGCTCCTTGAGGCGCAAAATATGTAGAGTCCTCCGTTTAGTGGTGCTACAAGAAAGCGTTTGCCTATCACAAATATGGTCAACAACAAAATTTTTGCACAGCTCGATGAGCTGGTCCTTTCGCAAGCAAAAGTTCGCTCAAAAGGGGCGTGACTTGCGTCTGAGTTACAATAAGTTGGGGACTAGTCGCCGTGTAGCGCCGTGATCCACCTCCCCTGATCAGTGAGAAACTACATACCTCTTGACTGTAATTGTCTTGCATACATCGTATCATAAGTAATCGAAAATACTTCTACAGGATTATTTTCCAGTAGGACTTTCGGACGACGCTTCGAATTTGGTTAGCCTCTGGCCTGTGGCCTGAAAAGATTACCTTCGTTTCAGTGCTGTCCTCTATCACTTACGAGTATATGCCTTTCTCTCTTCCCAGGATGCGGGTAAACATTTGGTTTGGCAAAAACATGGTGTTACTGTCTGACGATGTCATTGTAGCACAGAGCTCTAGTGGAATATATTTTGCCAAATGTTCGAATGGCGCCGCAAGAAAATGTTAGTCGACGGAACGAATCTCGGTTTGATATTCGCTCAGACAAACGAAGTTTTCCATTCGGATGATAGATTAGTCGACTGGACTGAGCTGATCCGTAGGCCAGTGCAGGACAAGTAAATGCATGGGCAAAGTACGCGTTCGAATACTCCTGATTGAATGCCGAATAAGTGAGCATCCCAAAATGTGTTCTCTCAATGGCATCTTTCATAGTCCACGACCGGTCGCGCGACCGGTCGCGCGACCGATCGCGCGACTAGTCGCCGGTCGCTAGCGACTGGCGACCAGTCGCGCGACCGATCGTGGACTATGAAAGATGCCAATGGCAGAACATTCATTTTTATCCTCAAAGTCTAGTGCCGGCAGAACTTTACGCCACACACAGGTATTGAGGTAGAAAATAATCCATCAGTTGAAGTTGCCATTATGATGGTTTCCATGAATTTCTAAGATTTCTGAGGGTAGATTAAGGACTTGACAACCTTACGAATCTAAAGCGGTGAATGGAACAAACAAATATGCCGAAGCAAGTGATTCCCAAAGTCCGCTCCTGCTCTATGTTTGGGATAGAATTGAGGCCAAGCATAGGACCTGATTAAGGCACGGCTCCCTCACGTCCACTTGAGCCGATTTCTGCCACTTTGTATCAGTTTTTCATTTAAATCGCACTGATTTCCAGCTAATCGCAGAATGAATGGACTAGCTGATATTACGATATAAATAATTTTCCAGTCTAAATCAACTAGTATAGGATAAGCATCCAAAACGAGTGACTACATTCCGCTTATGGCGTTGTTTCTGACAAAAAAAAACCCCCACAGAAATCAATTGTTTTCAATATTCTGTTGTAAGAGGCAGATTGCTCTTTTTAAAGTATCGCCAGAGTATATGAATCTACTAAAATCCGACAGGACTGGGTTGATACGGCTAAATTGAACCTCATGCCATCATTCTACATATACACATCGCAGCCGTGTGCTTAAGAATGTGGAGGGTGTGGCCAGTCCACCTGTTGTATGAATTCATTTTTTCTATAGAGGAATTCTAATTAATGATATTAATCACTGCAGAGGTTTTGTTGCTGATCTTATCAGATTGTGGCTGGGAAATTGATGATTCCATGGTACTCGACGAGATTCGCCAGATTGATAAATGAGTCTTGGGAATGCCTCAAACCTTTTTTTCTCCTCAACCCATCAATTTTTATGTGATATATGTGTTTTAGAGGAATGCCTAGGTTTTTTCTCTTTCCTTACCAATTCATTTTCATCCCTCTCGGCAACTGTTAGGATGCTTCATCACTTTAATTAGCTCTCAGCTTGCAGAATATCTCTGCAAGCCCTGGAACCGTCTTAACTTTACTGTGTCTCATAATCTTTGTAGCCATGACTTTCTATGATTTAAGATTTTTTTCAGTTATTGATGACTTTTAAATCAAGTTTTTTATATCAATGGTTATAAGGAGGGGAGGCTCATACATATCTCTCCGGACTCTTTAACTGGATTCACTCAGGTGGTAAGAGTGCTCCTTGGACCATCGCAGTTTTGCCTATGAAGTCAAATATACGACGATATTTCTACCTGTCCATTTTTCGCGATTTTTGCCATCAATCTCTTTTTCGATCCACCTCCTTTATCCCACGCACTGCTTTCGAAGACACTCCGTCTTCCGATTTCGCTGAAGGCATTTCCATTCTGTTGCTCTTTCGTTTCCTTTCTGACCGCTCAGCGGAATCCTATGACTTGTAGTGGTCTCTTTCAGCTTCACTAATGTCACGTTCCTGTCATTTGCAATTTATGAGGGCAACTAGCAAAGGACCTTGGCCATGACATACAACGCTTATCTTCCATCTAGCCAAACGTCTTGTTCCCTGTCGCACAGCAAACAAGTAGATATATTTAGTGCCACATTTGATGTTTAGATCTAGTCTTTATAAATATTAGCAGGCTTGGGAAGCCTAATGGATCAGAAAACCAACTTTCTGCTTCACGCCGACAGATGGCCCTGATACATTGCCGTGACATACATAGTATATTGTCTGGAACCATCAAGAACCTAGGATTTGCTTGTAAAAAGGTCATATTGACTCCTTATTTGCTTTAATTATTGTTGTTTTTATTGAAGCCTATATTTCCCCTACCTAAATTCTTTTGTAAAAGTAACTGGCAAGCTTTGAATTATTTGATCTGCAGTAGGATTGTTTAGTGATTGAATTTCTATCAACGATGATTTTTTTTAGTTGTTTACCTCCTTTTAGGGCTGATGATTTATGTTAGTCTACGATTGTGCCCATTGCGCTCAATAGCTTAAGCCTGCGGAATGTTTTCCCCTTGTTCATCCCTTCCCACCCTTCAGACCCTTCCAAACTCTTTCTCAGTCAGTATTGAACATCATTATTTCCACTTTGTACCCCGAATATCCACCATAAATCTTATCATAGCCTGCCAATAGCCTCAATAAAGATGAAAATTGTTGATAGCTGGCTTTCATGCTGACGAACCTAGAATTTTTTGGAACTTTAAACTTCTGAATAATTATTCTCAACCATTCCAACGGAAAAATTTATGGAATTTTTCATCCGTCCATAGGTTTCATGGAGCTTGTTTACTCTTCCGAACAGCCGCAAATGATGGATCCTTCGATGGAATTTTCAATTGGCCTCGAAAGGTGAATCAAAACATCGTTGGAAGTTTGTCGAAGCGATTTGCCATTACAACTCGTTGTCAGAGCGACATTATTAAGAAGTGGAGAATCATGATGGATTGTTTGGGCTTTCTATGATGGAGGAGTTTCACTGCTTCTGCCTGGCCTATTTCTAGCTGTTACTCCATCACTAAGCGATGTCCCAACGTCGAAAGTACAAAATATTCGGTGTAAATCATTTTCACTCAGGAATAGGCTGCACGAAATTTCCTTCTCGAATTTTAGGGACATTTTATTATAGTTCCTGATTGTCGTGTACAGTGGCATTTTGGTGATTTATTACTTAGAAAGCTTGATGAACCTTACTGGAATCCATTCCTGGCTCTGTTTTCGAATCCCTTTAGTAGTACAGCTGCCGGACTACCTTTGTCTAATACGGTAGGCGTTTTCCACTTGAGCGGGTGCGTGCTCCGACTTTCTTTCGCTTCTCTTGGTTGGCCTTTTGCTGATGTTTGACTTATCTTGGATAGTAGATGTGCCATGCATGCAGCAGATCTTATTCTGATCGCTGTACATAGAGCGTTAACGTATTTCTCTTTTCTGAGATGAAAAGAAGGCCTGAATGCCAAAATAAGGCTCCATTTATCTGTGATTCCTACAAATTTTTGAGGGTTCTTCATGAAAATGACGGTCTATTCTATAGCACTCCCAGAAAAGGAGCCTGAAGAAAGAACGGGGATACGAGAGGCAATATTGAATTGATCAGCGCCATTTCACATTGTCGTTGTTCCCTGTCGCTACCTTTTTTTTATTTGAGGAGAGGACAATTTCACGATTAATCAACACCACGGAGGTGGAGCTGGTGAGAACAGGGAACGTCACAAGACGTTGTCGTAGCAAAAGTAGGTCCCACTGTAGAGTACCCCGAGTTCAGAGTCCGCTACGAACGCCTCCACCGGAACCACGCCTTCACAATGATGAATGTGGGGCATCACATAGCAGCTGATTTGTCAGCTGATCTAGTAATGTACTCTTCTATCTCTGTCACTCACAACACATTGTCGCTAAGTCTGTTCTTTAAAATCCTAGGGTACTTATGAGCCAGCCCTCCTCGCGACTCTTACACTCCATAGTACATGCTCCGATGCAGATCCTCTTCCCTGCGGCTCGTTATGTGAATTTTTTTGGTACCTTTCGCACTAGCGGATCAGTTACCAGTTCCAACCCACACCTAACCCTTCATGTTTACCAGTTCCACACTCAGGCCTTATCCTATTCATGTTTTCAATGCAAATAATCATACTACATCATGCAAGTCACTTTTGCAGGTAAGATTGATATGCTACGAAATTTCCTCCTACTGTTTCTCCATGTACTTATTCTGGTCAATGGTCGGTCTGCCCAAGAGGAGGCTGCCTGTTCGAATTTTGGTCTTAACTGGTCGGCAGAAATTCGCTGTCTACGTGCTGAGCTTTCGCAGTGCAAGCGTTTTGTGAAAGGTCGTGGTGAGTAGGAAACTTGATAAAATTTTTCTTTCCTCACTTTTTTCCGGTTGAGCCGTACATCTGACAACTGGTTGGGCATCGAAGAGTCATTGAAATGAGCATTTACTTTGAACCTAGCTTCCTGGATCGATTAATATTTGTATCGGCCGTATAATCCTCTATCTTCCCTAGGCGGTGGTGTAGTGCCAGGTAGCGCACCACTGATGCAGGGATCGAATACCGGCTCGATACTGGCCCAGGCAAAGCAGGCTTTCAATCATTCCAGTATGGCCAAACTCTTCTAGGAGGGTAAGAGCAATAGCTTGTCCACTAGCTGCCCTCCGCAAGTATAGGCCACGTACACAGTCCAACTACACCGACACCACGGTCCTAAGTAGAAGTCGATTGGCTTATCCCAAAACGGAGTCCTTCATTGTCAAAACGCTATCCCTTGAACTTTACTTTCTTCCTTGGGTAAGATTTATGTTGATAAAGTATTGCTTCTCACTTCTGGTTTGAAAATCAAAAATTGAAAGGTCTAAGCAAAAACTAGTTGGTTTGACCCGGGCTGAAGGTACAGCAGCAGCTCCTTTTGCCTTTTCCTTATCTTCGCCCATTTTTCGCGAGCTGACTGCGCACACCATATTGCAGCTACCACTTGAATACGTTCTGCTCTCCAATCTTAGGGAATCCTATAGCTAGCGTTTTTATTCATTTCCCACGCACTAAATGTTTTCCAATAAATCTCCTGTTTACCAGTTTCTTTCAATGTAACCTGAGCAACTCAGTTTTTACGGTGTAAAATGACCGCAACGTTTGACAAGTTCATCATCGACATGTTCCCATGAAGTGCTTTCGTCATGAGACCACCTGTGGCTGATAATTCCTCGTTGAAAGTTCAGTTCCTCCCAGATGGGAATTTCTGCATAACCCAGGAGAGTATAAGCGGAATAACCTGCCGGCAAAAACTATTGCAACCAAATTTAACTTATTTTGCATAAACCAGAAGTGTTGTTCTCGTGTGAAAAGCTGGCAGAATTCTAGGGGATTTCAACAAGAAAGTAGTAGTTTAAACTGAATTCATGGCTTAGTCTCGCTGAAGAACCCTCGAGACCACTGATTATTCAGGTATTCGAACGGCGGACCATTATGGATATTCGAAAAATTACATTGAATTCTCAACTCCTCCACCTCCTCCGATTGATAACAATTATACTATTACGTTAGAAGTATCGGCACCAGGTACTGCTTCTATTGCCAATACAAACTTTTTGTGATATATAATAGTCAGGCTGGGATTGAAACGGTCAATATGGGAGTTTCAGGCCAACCAGGATTGGAGAAAACTCTAGCGGACCTTACTAGACAGTTGAATGAGAAACTAAATCAGATTCGAGAGCGAATCGAGGATGATTATAAACGGAAGTTCGACAGTTTTCAGGTATAATTTGAAATCTTTCCTTCATCGATCGATTCTTTGGAAACTTTGTTAAAAAGTTCCAAAGAGTCAGGCGTTGTTTCCATGCATCTATGCATTTTTGGAGACAAATATAGCTAATTCTGATGGTTTTCATCGACAGTATAGTTACATATACTCAATCATTACTGGGTATGTTAGTGGGTTTGAGCTCAAGCATATCTGGCCCGCCAATGAGCTGGAATGATTGAGTAGGATTGTCCGGTACAGTAGAGGATCTTTTGTTTGTGTTTCCAGAGTCGTTTCGAAAAGGATCTAAGAAGAGCTGAGATCCGATCCGATCGGAGTTTTACTTTTTTGTCGAACAAACATGAAAAGGATTTCAAAATAGTGATGGTATGGTTTCCAATTCTATTTGTTTGTTTATTTTATCCACGAATACGTGATGCTACCTTATTACTGATTTTGTTAACGGTTCTTCTTTTATTGACAAAGACTTTACCCTCATGGGGGAAACCTGAACTGAAAAAAGAATGAACTTTAGTTCTGCGGCTTCTCAACCCAGGATTTCCTCATAAGCGTAGAATTTCCAAGGGATTTTGGCCCCGAAAATTTGTAGCGGCCTTATTTACTTCTTACCATTTTTGGACTACCTCTCGGAGTTCCTCGCATTCCACTTCCGCATCACAGTAGACAACTTGTTTTTAGAACTTGTTCGGGAGAAAATATGAACAGTTTTACTTTTATTGTTTATAAATGCCCCATACATGCCCCTCTTTTCATATTTCTTTTGCTTTTGTTTTGATATTTTTCGACATCGATCCAATATTGCTACTGTTTATTGCCAGATCTACAGAGCTACTTCATGAAAACAGATCCCGTCATATTTCATGGTCGTTTTTTAAAGAAGCTTGGCCTCCTTCCCTACCTCAGAAATTGATCAGTTTCGCTAGTATTTTCAGTTTATGTAACTTCCTCTGTTATCCTATGCTTTCATTCACTAAAAAAGTTGTATTTCCGCATTAGGTGTATCGTTACCTCAGCTAATGATCCTGCTTTAGTTTTTCTTTTGCTCCACTTTTGAGAGTGTTCTGAATTCCAATGGTGTTGCCCAAAACTTATGCCTGAGTTCTTTGAATTTTCTATCCCCATTCTAACTATCCCTTCACTACCTAATTCTACAACCCTTTTTTTTCGAATACGTGGAGAAGGTCATGGAAATTATTTTAACACGTTGGCGACCATGCCATGCGTCCCAATGCCAGGACGCACGTTTTTAGCTCACTGGGGTATTTATATTAATTATCAGGTGTTCCTATAATTTTTTCATGTTTTCATGTATCAACTGAGCTCACAGCCTTCTAGAGAATCTTGGAGCATTGCGGTCCAGGAATCATTCATTTCTGACTACAGATATAAGAGAAAATAAAGGTTAATGTAAGGACAATATAGCAGCGTGGACGCCAATGGGCTAATATCATTCTATCCTATTTGTGCTTAAAAAGATCCTCTTGAAAGTGTCATCGGCAAGATTTTATAGCAGATTTTCTTGCCATAGTGCCATATGTAGACTCTACTCTTCTCACTCTACCCATGTGATATTTGTCAACGTCTTCTCACGGCGTCTTCCCATTTGCTCTATGGATTCCCATCCCCTATGTGTAACTTCTACGGCCTATATGAAACACATTGCTTGGAGCTTTAGAAAACAGCCAGGGAGGAAAACAGCCAGGGACTTTACAGTCACTTACATCAACGAGAAACCCGATGAAGTCTTGGTTTTGCTTGTATAGTTACTGTTCGAGAGTTGATTTGTTTTAATTTTCAGAAGCGTCTCGATTTGTTCACTGCGAGGGTCCATAAACGTGGTCCGTATGAATACGCTTACATGAAGGTATATTACAATA
This sequence comes from Haemonchus placei, assembly GCA_900617895.1. Classification (NCBI taxonomy): domain Eukaryota; kingdom Metazoa; phylum Nematoda; class Chromadorea; order Rhabditida; family Trichostrongylidae; genus Haemonchus; species Haemonchus placei. The sequence continues at coordinate 41,019 of UZAF01016851.1, forward strand.
ATAATAATTATTTATAGTGGCAGCGTTTTTCGACAAACTTTTACTGCCTTCAATGGCAAGTGTACAACCATCCGAACCCTTACATCACCACCTTTCTGTGAGAGCAATTGTTTTCATGCATGAGAACCTTGTCTGGAGACAATCATGCACACTTTCAGTAGAATATACCGAACAGCAGACCTAAAATCACATAGCCATACCTCGTCTTCTACGGTATAACCTATTCGGCGTTCTAGTGACTAAGCAGCTCAGTCAAACCATGAACTCATTGCTAGTTTTGGAAACAGAACTAATTCCATTTAGTCATATCTTTCACAGCTTGGAAATTCATGGTACAAAGCTGAGGATGATTGTCTTGCTTGGGGTGGTCATTTGACGTCGATCTCGGATATGAAGGAAAACGAATTTGTTCGAAGTTGGTTTTTCAATAATTTCCTAATCTTTCCCTACTCGTCTACGTTCTACGAACTACCTTTGAAGAATCTAATTTCTGAAGTGATCGTACATCTTCATTCAATAAAATCGACTCCTTCTAAGGTCTTCTACAAGGTGGCAGTGCTTGGATTGGTGTGAACGATGTACAACGGGAAAATATATTTGTGAATACCGATCGCACTCCAGTAGTATTCAAAAACTTCAAAAGAGGTGAGTTTACTGAGCGTGAACAGAATTAGCAGTGGGCCCCCAAACACGAGAAGCTACCCATTGAGAAGGATAATAATAGCTCTTGTACTCCTTGGTTATTCAGGTGGTATCTGGTTTGATCAGAAAGACTACACTGAGCGTCTGGGGGGGGGGGGNCAAACACGAGAAGCTACCCATTGAAAAAGATAATAATAGCTCTTGTACTCCTTGGCTCTCCAGGTGGGATTTCGGTTTGATCAGAAAGACTACATTGAGTGTCTGGTGGGGTGGTGTTCATGTGCTAACCTCAGAAAGCTGCTGATCTTCTCGAGAAAATTTCCACCTAGAAACCTGGGAGGGAGCAAATTAATGAGCTGCCCCGGACATGAGGTGACTTTTCGAACAAGTCAAATAGCACGTTGTGAGCGTGATCGTGACTGGGTATTTTGAAAGTCTTATTGAAGGAAACCTACTTGAGTCTTAATATTTAGGACAACCGGACAACGGCGGTCACGATGAAAATTGTGTGGAAATGCTGTCAAGCGGGGAGTGGACGGATGTTTACTGCCTCGCAACCAAGCCATTCGTATGCAAGCGATAGCATAAAACTGTATTTTTTTGTGATTTTTTGATAGTCCTTACTTGTACATACATAGTTAGCAGCGATTTTCGTATAGCTTCGAAGGTAGTTCTGTAGAGATCAATTCACACTTTGTATTTGAAGTGGAGATGCAAAGTGGGAAAATCAACATGTCTTCAAATGGCCGCATTTACTTGCTGAGATGGAATGATGTCATATGGCGCCGCTACCACAAGAATAGATAGTGGACTGATTGAGTCCTGGATCTATCCACCCAACTCAAAGAAACTTTCCCTCGCTAGGTCCGTACAGGGGCCGTAAGGTATGCTTCCCGAACAGGGGAGGGACCCCTTCCCGGTAAGGTATGCTCTCGGGGAGAGCAGAGAGATAGATGCTTTCGGGGAGAGCAGAGAGAGAGACCCGAAGCGGGGCGTCCCAGCCCCGAGCAGGAGTGCATACCTCACGGCCCCAGAAGAGAAAGACCCCGACTTACCTATCAGCTGCCCTGCACAGGTCGTTAGTGTAGAGGGGAGCCTGAAAGCCCCAATGATTTTGAATGGGTGAAAAAGGCGTAGCACATTCAACAAAGGATATAATGGCCAACGAAAGCCTGTTGAATGAAAGATGAAAAAAGAAAAGTTTTGACCAGTTCATATTTGAGAGCTTGCGACCCTAGTTCATATTTGAGAGCTTGCGACCCTCGTTGATTTCTGGTTCCATGCGATCACTCAAAAGGAACATTCTTTCAGTCATAGTTTCTCTGAAGCAAAACTACTTTCATATTCGTCTCAGAGGGTCACCGTCATTCAGCGGTTGACATCTCTTTTTAGATAAGATATTCAAGCTTTCGACTTTGATTAAGCCGAGATCGGGGTGTGCCGTTACGTTCAACTTTCACCCAAATCGGTGGTAATGTTTGAATGCGTAAATGACTCTTACAATCACATACAGAAATCAGCCGTTGCACCATTCCCTTCTGGATGTGTTCAGTATCGAGTTAGTGGCCGTGGGAAATGAATGGCCTTATTGTTCTGGTCGGATATCGAGCTGTAAGGTTCCCAGACTATTCGTATAGGAGCGACACCACTTGGCAACGCCATCCGCATCTCATTTTCTATGAAGTATTTGTAAAAGCGACTGTGTATCTGCCGTGCTGTTGGCCCTTTCGCGTTGTGATTTCGAAATGAACTGCTTAATTACGTAGTTTTACGATTAACTTGGAATGTATAGTATAGAAAGTACATCAATTATTTCCGGAACAACTTGTGGTTCTGTAAACAAGTGTCATCATCGTGATGTATCAATACTGATAAACAGTGACAGCTGAAACATTGCTTATTGTTCACGGGGAGTCCGCTTATGGCTATCGGTTCATCGCTTCGTTTTCGTCTTTCAAAATGNGTGATTCTGTAAACAAGTGTCATCATCGTGATGTATCAGTACTGATAAACATTATGAGCTGAAACATTGCTTATTGTTCACGGGGAGTCCGCTTGTGGCTATCGGTTCATCGCTTCGTTTTCGTCTTTCAAAATGCAACCTTGAACATCTAACTAGCCATAACTGGCCAGGTTACTGGGAGCAACGACAAAGAGGGTTTGCCCTTTGCTATTTAGTAGGTTTTAGTTAAGGAATATGGTCTATGCAATAGGTGGAACTCTCGTCAGAATGGTGGAGCCCAAGCAAAATATTGTGATGCTGGACAGCCTGATACCGAAAAAGTTATAGGGCAGTAGCTTCGATTTGAGATGAAAGAGAGGAGGTACACCAGTGATGGCCAAACACTAATACTGAAATAATTGGAATCCGTTTCAAAATAGCTCATGACCGAAGCTTTTTGAGTAAAAAATAAGCAATAGTTCTCAGTGTGAGCGAAATATTTACGAAAAAGGGTAGGAGTAGCTATGGCCAGCTCAGCTGAGGTAGAGTTACTTGAAATCGAAGATCGGTTTGAAATATTTGAGTTATCAGAAAAGTATAGGGCCCGTCGTTGGCTGGGTAGATGCTAACTAAAAATCTGGCGCGTCTGCAAAATTTGCTGTGGGACCGCAATACCGTAACCCGCGCTTATGTGCTTAGTTGCAGCTGGCCTAAATTTTGTTAAATATATTATTATTTTCCTGANCGAAAGGAAACAGAGGAAAATAACGACGTGGTCACCATCACAGAGTAATGTTTAGAAAATACTGGTTGGTACTAACTGAACAGTGGACAGATCAAGTGTTCATGAAAACCTCCAATAAATTTATTGACAAGACATCTCTTCCTTTCGTTCAGGAAAATAATAATATATTTAACTAAATTCAGGCCGGCTGCAACTAAGCACATGAGCGCGGGTTACAGTATGCGGTCCCACAGCGAATTTCGGAGACGCGCCAGATTTTTACGTAGCACCGACTGGGCATTGTATTACAATCTCAGTAATCCTTGGGATGAACATCGTAGATTTGAAGTTTCGTAAGGGGTTCAGTGGTGAATGACGGTCCATCGCTTTCTTTACTCAACTATATGTGCCACAAATGTATTCACAGTGAACTTGTGAAGCGGGTTCCTGAAGACGATGCAGGGTATGAACCACACGGTAAGCACTGTTATACTGTATCCTATCTCTTAACGCATTTAGCCCAGTGTGAAAGAGTCGACAGTACTAAACTTGAAGTCTCTTTTGCTTTTTATTGACTTTTTCGCCAGTGGCGTACAATTCAGTAACGAAGCCTTCATCCTCTAATGTTCATTTATAAATAATGTAACCCTGATGAATTGAATCATTAGATCATTGAGCGTTGATCAAAGGCTTCGATTGGTTTCGATAGAGAGTAAGCCACGGGGACATGAAGAAGTTGGCTGAGCTGGGGTGTGGTGCGTTAGGAACGAAATGGTCGCGTCGTGGTGAGAGGGGCGTCGCGCGCGAAGGAATGCAGCGGGATGTAGCAGTAGGTAAGAAATACAAGAACAAAAGTAATAATATTAGAATTATGCATAAAATAATGATCGCATATCGATTGAGCTGTATGAAGAACGCTAGAGCTGTAATAACGGCGAGTGAGTGGTCTGCGACAGCCGCGTGCGGCAAATCGATTACCCAAAATCGTTCCTAACGCCCGTCTCCCGCTGAGCTGGGCAGGGTGTGGGTGCGTAAAAGAGAGTTACGAGAACTCTTATCCGTAGCACATGCTCAATGGCGATGTAAATATAGACTACAGGAATATGAAATTGTAAACCTGTTCCGAAGTAGGCTTGGTAGATCACTCTTCGCCTGCGGTAGGTGTGCCCTGCAATGTTTTCATTTGACCTCAATCAATCAAGTACATATCGACAATTCACTGCCATTAATGGTTCCGTAAAACCGCTAGACGGTTTCATTTTGGATTGTTCATTGTGAATTTTTCATTTTCTGTCTTTCGGCTCGATATCACCAACATCAGTACAGTACGATTTGTGATGTGACTGAATTCATTTACTTCTAATTGTCTTTACTTACTCTGTTTGAATAATTCGTTCCAGCACTGTTTTTTAAATTCCTCTCCTCTCTTAATTCCTTGGAAGCGCGTGGATTACTGGTCTGGGTAAGCTAGAAATTGGTAAGCTAAAGAGATTCCTGAATGAAAAATATTCTGACCCCGTGTAATTTCCGTAAAATCCTTGCAAGAAGATACTGNTTCTCATGCTGATATCGATCAGTTTAGTATCGATAATCGCCACCCACTAGTAGTTTCCTAGAATCGCCTGAATTCATTCCATTTTGTACCTTCACCTAGAAACCGTTATTGGTATAGTTTGTAGAACAGCTAGGTATTTCCTTCTCCTCAAACCACCTTTTTTGATAACTTCGCGTTTTATTTTCTCTTTTCGAGTTCATCCTACCATTTTTAATATTAAAGTTCATATTTTTTTTAAAAACGCCTTGATTATTCGTCTGAAGCCTTGGGGTAATGGAAAAATAAAGATGACAGACAGCTTAAGGCCACTCATGCATCTATGAAGACCCGCAGACCGGGAGGTTGCCGCTAAAGGAAGGGAGTAAGGTTATACCGATGGGAAAGCAGAAGAGATTGCATAGGAGAATGTTTGGGAGATATGAGATCGAATGGTTTTTTTTTCTGATACAGGATAGTACGAGAGGAAGCCATAGGTTAAAAGTCGGCAGGGGGAGGAAATTGGCGATGACTAGGTTCATTTACTTGCACTGATCCATCAAAATGTGGGAAGCTGCTGAAAGAGCCTCCTAGTGGTAGCTACATAGTAGCCTTCTTAACAGTCTACTAAGCCTCTTTCAACTTTCTTCGACTAACATTTCCAAGCGACCTGAGAGACCAGCAAAAATACTGTCTTCTTTGCACAGGAAGGGTTTTTTGGATCTTCATGTAGACACTTGCGTCTGAAATTTAAGTATCAAGTGGAACATTTAGGCTTTTATGGTTGGTCGCTCGTCACCATCCTACTTTTGAAAACTCCATCAAAATGGCCCTGTTCTTGCTTCGTAAGCCGAGTAAAGGGAAATCTTCCTGAGCACAGTTGGATCTTCCAAACCAACCAAGAGATGCCGATGAAAGCGCAGGTAAGGTTTACTGATCATGATTGCATTTTTCATTATTTTTTATGGGATCTGATCCATCCGTGGTTTTCCTGGAGTCGGTGGTTATACTTTGCCTATGTCGTGTGTATGTGTAGGCAACAAGTTTAACGTCACGTAATGGATTTTTCTTTGGTTTTCTTCTCTTTTGGTTGCTATCTCTAACAACGAAAAAAGTGTGTGTTTGGTTTGTCCTTCCTGACACAACTCACTCGAACTTCATGGGCTCATATGGGATGCCATGAATTAAAACCTTTAAGATTGAACTCCTGGGCGAAATTTGTGTCAACAAAAGGTATTTGGGCTGTACATGTTGGCCAGAAAACATTCAAACAGTTTTAGAAGTCCTGTTATCGAGAAGTTCAAGAAGAAATCCTTCAAAAGAAAAAGAAATAAGGTAAAAAAGAGGGAATTAGAGAGAAAATTATAAACTCTCGGAGGATCCCATATGAACTAGCGTCACAGCAGTAAGAGCAATTAGAAAATATAAGGAGCAGAAATACCGGCATGATCAGCGGACAGCGCAGGCCTTCTTATGATTGTCGCAGATTAAATAAGGATTTGCACGCAGCGACCTTTTTTGCGTTCCTACGAAGTAGCAAGGAAATTATGGGGTTAATTAAGAGACCTTGATCAACTTTCAAGCCCTTTCTTGATTCTTGCGGCAGTCACTGCGGAGGATTTCTTGATACATTATGGTAAACCATTCTCGAATCTGTACTTGGGGAGAATATATGAACAGGCAAGTCTTCCGCAATGACTTCAATCTTTAACAGACACCGAAGCTGTTTGAGACTTTTAGTCTATCTCAGTCTTTCGTGAAATCTGTGATGCGTTTAGAAGAAGCATGATATTCCAAACCACGGGTGCCTTGTAATGAACCACCTTCAAGAAGTAGAGGAGTGGATTACATCCGAGGAAGGTTCTGTTGCGTTGTTGGTGGGCTTTTCGGAAAATGTTTTAGTTTGAACTACTTCCTGTGGGCGCCACCACGATCGCCGAGTTTTACGTTTCTCAACTGCAAAGTTCGGCCGGCTCATTCGAAGGAATCGTCCGCAGCTCAACACTGTTTGTCTTTTCCACGTCTGCCGTCTGCTCGATCGCATGTTGCCATACTGTCTCGTCAAAAAATTCTGAACTTGGATAGGAAGTGCTGTACCATCCTCCTTATTCGCCGAATCTTGCCTTGTCTTAATACCATTTGTTTCTTACACGTCTTCGCCGTAGAAAATTTGGTGATTCACGGAATTCGAAACTGAGGTGAAATTCTCTTTCTTTTGTCCTTTACCATTGGTCAGATATATCCATGTTGTTCGTTGTCCTTCTCGAATTTCGACAGCTTTTCCTATCCAACGCTAGGAACTCTACCTAAACGAACCTTTGGAAATCAAGACACTTCTGCACTTTTTGCGAAAGTTTCCATCAAAAGATCTCTATGTATCTCTACGCGTTCTCACTGCCACATTACTTACATGGGCGTGAGCGTTGCCTGTCCACCTCACCACCTGCCAGGAGAATCTTCTGACATCATGCAAGGAAGGGCTCTGGATGATTTCTCTCTTCGTAAAAAACTTCGCGCTACTCTGCTTTTTTTTCTGGTTGCAGCTACGCTGGTAGTGCTTGCCATACATGGAATTCTCAGAGAACGAACTACGCGTAGTAGCTTAGCAGTTGAATTTTGCAGAATCTCGGACGCCTTCACCGCGTATTCTATCTGCTCTTTTGTCTCTTTGTTATCGTTTAAAGCTATCTATAGCTTTAACACAGAGGACAATAGAATGGTAGTAATAGTGAAGGATGTCAAACTGTCCTTCCCCTCCTTGTCAGAAAGACATGTTGCCAATTCGAAATCTTGATATTTTGAGTCAATCAAGTTCCCATCACTGTTTCTTTTCTTCGATGAGGGTTGGAGAAGAGATTTTGATCTGCTCACATAGGAGGAAGAGCGACTTTTTTGATGTGATGATTTGCTCCGTTACATATCAACTTTCTGGACTCTGCCGCTATGAGGCAGCTCTACACAGTATGTTTATCATGTGGCAAAATATCTTGAAAAACGCTGGTAGTACTTATAAAGGCACCGTTCACGATAAAAAAGTTATTGTGTTCTTAGCTTATTAATACTCAGCGGCCCGCATGGGTTGTAGAAGGGACCCTCTCACTCTCCCAATCTCAACGTCCAGGGCATAGTGGCAGCTCCGTTGTTGCCGTAGTTCGCGTTCCCGTCCCTCGATCGGTGACACGTTAGACGAGTGTCGAGAAAATACAGATTGCTATTATTCGTTCTAGGACCCACGCACGATCAGCTAATCGTCGAGTGATGAGGCGATGTTTTTCTCCAATTCTTCTTTCCTCTGCTTTCTTTTTGCTGACGCGATCCCTTATTTAATTTCCTACTCCTAGAGGCTGAAAAAGGTGAGCTACTTTTGCTGTTACTAGGGTTTTTTTTGTTTATTTATGCTTATAAGTGAACGAATTTTTGCTTACCATTGTCTGTTCTTCGCACCAGGACCCACACGCGCGTAGTGAAACACACTATTTAGCTCGTCCGAACGCCCCACCCTTCTTCATTTTTCTGGTTTCATTCTCGTTCAGCCCCTTTTTTAACGGTTTTTCGAAGCCTTTTTTCACTTTGGAAACACCGATGCACGCAGTTTCTTCACCTCAGTCGTACTAGTTTCGATCTTGTCTTCCATTTTTCATCATAATCTAGATTACCCAAAATTATCGTGAACGATGCCGTTAAATATGGGTTGTGAATGATATAATCCCTGTGCTTTTCCAATCCAATGGACAGCATTGATCCATTATCCCTCTTCCTAAGAATCTTCGGCACACCTCCAGTAGTCAGAACACCATCCCCTCCTATTTTACGCTGTGATTTGGCTTGCCTACTCGCTTGATAACTTGATATAATATGTGAAAACTAGGATCCTCCCAAATCCTTAACTGATTTCTAGTTCCTTTTCTGAATCCCAGGCAGCTATCCTGTTATCTATCATCTACTATTAGTTATCTTTACAGGATAGCTGCCTAGGATTCGAAAAAGGAACTGGAAATCATTGGGGCTTATCACATTGAGTTTTTATGATAATATATACCTCCAGCCAACTTAATGACTTTGTGTCTGAATGAGCGATTAGAAGGAGTAATACTACGCTATTATCCCGCAATTCCAGCAAAGATGATAGTCCCTTGATGCAAACATTCCAAGGCTCCGGTGAAGGTGGTGGTCCCTTGTTGAAATTAAACCAAAATTCTAGCAAAGGTGACAGTCCCCTTATGTATTACCAGTTTTGCTACGCACGCTAATGCGTGCACCATATGCCCACTACCGCTTACCTACTACTTGTTAGAGGACCAATATGAACAGTGTCGGTTGACTTCCCATTTCATAACTGCTTTCTCATTTGACATTTACACTCTTCGTCGTGCCCACGTGACTTTCGGAAGGACGCACAAACGGGCATGCAAAAAGACGCACAGAATTACCGTTTTAATTATAGAGACAGTCGGACCGCCCGGCTATTACCGGGCTTCCCTTCTTGATAGAGTTGTGATAGACGGCAAACAGCACACTCCTCCTTTGGATACTTTTTGGAAATAGGGCATGCAAACGATATTCAAAATGTGCCGATGCCTATGCCTTTGATTAGAATCTGTCTGTCTCGATCTGTCGCTATTGTTTTGAAAAATAATGACCCATTAAGATTCAACTGGTAATGCATTCAAAGCCTTGAATGGTACTCACAAATGTTGTCGAGTCATAGTAATACCATTATCAAATGTTTTTATGAATGTGGCTCCCTTTCTCTACAGATACATTAAATGAGAATTCAAGATTGTTAGCGGTCGGATAAGTTTTGCCATGAATGATATCAAAGCAGAGAGAAACCCTGGTCCTTCATTGAATTGCAAACTTCGCTGGGTAGCGGTCGTAAGCAAGAAGTGAACCAAGTTCTATAATCGGTCCCTATCTGTGCACTTACACTTCTTGCCGAACGAAACATATCAAAGAATCAAAGCTAGATCGTAAATAACAAAGGCGCTAGGATTCGATTGGTGATTGAACCTTGTTCTCTAAGGCCTCTTCTATCGTCAGTGCTCCTATCATCCCCCCTCTACTCCTACTGATTTTACTCTCCAAGTCCACGGGATCAGGAATGATGGGACTTCGCTCAGGCATTTATTTCGCACAAAGTCCGTCCTCAATGGGCGAGGTTCGGCCCTCCCACTTACCATAAGTGGTCCCATCCTGCCGNAAACCCCGCCCCTGTGGCCCGATCCTGCCACCCACCATTAGTGTTCCCACCCTGCCTCGGGTACTTTCTAATAAATTTTAACTTTCTGGATTCACACGGAAGGAGTTACGACTTTCCGCTAAAACATTTTGCTCGCACAAACCCCGCCCTCTGCGGGCGGAGTCCGGTCCTGTCACCAACCATATGTGTTCACATCCTGCCGTCTGTGCTCCTACCAAATTTGAACGTCCTAGGTCCTCGGGGACAGGAGTTATGAATTTCCGTACAAACAGACAGACAGACAGACAGACAGACAGACGGACGGACGGACGGACAGACAGACGCTAGCGCTTTATAGTAAGTAAGGATAATTAGTGCTTTTATTCTCTTTCTCGGGATCTACTACGATATCCTCATACAAGGGTCCCGTTTCTTAGCCAATAGAACCCATCAAAGTACTTCGTTCGGATGACATACAAGTTCAGCTGTAAAGCGTTCTTTGCTAAGGTTTGTATCGCCCCGCTAGAACTTCTCATTGACAGTGTTCTTTTATTTTATTTCTCTGATGAAGACCACTTGTGGATTTACATCACCACAGCAGAAATTTACGAGTTTCCTAATAGAAGGCTAGTAAAATAGTCTGAGCAATCCCATACGAAAGATTTTGAATCTCCAAAATCGAGTATCCGGGAAAGCGCTTCTAAAGAAATGGGTTGTGTATAATTGGGTGAAATTGATAGCAGCTAAACTCTCCCTCTCTACTTTAGCGACCTGTAGTAAACTAATCATTATAGGAAAACTCAGTAATCCACATTTATTAAAATACTGTAGTTATTTTAATCACACAGATTGCACATTTTTGGACATATTTGTTTCCTGAATTCTACTGAGAAGTAGTCCCTTGTGCAGATCCCATTCAATTGGTAAATAGGGCATCTGAAAAATCATTATCAGGTGTTATTCCTTGAAACTGAAGAGTCGTCCTCATTTGGGATGGTTCTCGCATCTTCGTTTTGGTGCAGCGTAAAGCGTGGTGGTTGTAGGAGCAATTGTTGTTGTGGTGGCAGCAGTAGTAGAAAATGGTCTAACTGTTTGATAGGTTGGACGAGGCTCGCTTCGATCAACTGAAGTTCAATATTATCAGAGTAGCACAATAGTACTTAGACTTACCAGAACGATATTCCACAGTCACTGTTGTCAAATGGGCTCTGTTGTAAGTAATTATAGGGACTCGGTTTGTGTAGGAGCGAAGAGTGAGTCCTTTTGCAAAAGGAGAGCAGAACCTGCGCAAACAACTTCTCAGAGCATTGTAGTTGAAATGATTGCAGAGCATATCGCGTTCATATTGAAATTTGTACGCATTAACAGTACCTGTAGCCTGTGAGTTGCTGATTCTCGTTTGTTTTGATTTCTACTCCAGCATATGGACACCCATCGGTATCATACTGATTATCTATTTTTAGAATCTGGACTTCAATTTCGGTCCCTCGAGAGACTGGAAAAATCATAGATTGCCGAGCATATTCAGATAGATCCATCATTTTCCTTGTTCATGATGGATTTTTCTGGCTTTTTCCCGAAAGAGGAATTGGAAATGAGTTTCTACTATATAGAGCTTCGCGAAGAAGTTCACATCAGAGGGGTTATACGGAAGTTGAAAACTTACTTCAATCCAGTAGTTGCATTCGGTGAAATCCTCCCTGGTGGAGAAGCTGTCCTTATCACCTATCGAATCCGTGAAAGTTGCCCATTTAGGTGACGCAGTAAACGTTTGTCCGCAGCCGTTGTCTGGCTAGAAAATTGACTGATGTTCAGTTCCACCCTTATTTGCTCTCACAGGCTATCATTACCCTCTCAGTACATCGAACTCCACTGTAACCACGTGGGCAGACGCATTTCTGGCAGTTTTGTGGATGAGGGTAGCCACCATTTTCGCATGTTACCGACTTAGTGGGTGGGTCACATGATTCTAGAAAACCTTTATATCCGATCAGAAGTAGAGGTATTTGTGAATCAAAAACTTGCATCTCACTGGCGAGATTTTTTTATTCTAGTCGGTACATATATCAGAAAGCCAATAACAACTTACTCCACGAAAGACTATGAATATCGTTCTGAGCTAAATAGAAATGTGAATAGGTAAATTCCTAATAAGGATTAGCCAAGGTCATTCATTCTCCCGTGTAACCACTCTAGCTATTTTTGAGGCTTTCTTTATGGATCTACTGAGACTACTCCTTCGACGGTTTCAAGAGACTTCGTAAACTAACTTGTGCATCCATAGAGCTTGTTAAGCATTAAAACATCGATGAATGAAACGAAAGGTGATCCGAGTGTGGCCTGATAGTTGATGTCGTACGGTATCATTGTCGGCTTCGAAACATTGATCGCTCCACTGAAAAAGAGGTTGGGATCGGAGAACCCGGGGAAACTTCGGCTTCTCTCGCTTTCACCTGTTACCATTATACAGCTATGCTAGGTATGACAGCTTACGGTTATCTTACTTTTGTAAATTCTAAATTTATCTGGGGTGACTGACTTTATTCCAGGGTATTGCATGATGCTGCCGTAGTCGTA
>UZAF01016852.1:0-15298 GCA_900617895.1 Haemonchus placei
TATGTATGTATGTATGTATGTATGTATGTATGTATGTGTGTGTGTGTCCGACCGGAAATTCGTAACTCCTGTCAACCTGTCAACGTGGACTGAGAGCGCTCAAACTTGGTAGGAGTACAGGGGGCAGGATGCGAACCCTAATGGTGAGTGGCAGTACCGGACTCCGCCCTCGGTGGTCGTGTTCGCACGAAATTAAAAAAATTGAATAAAAAAGGCCTCAAAGAGTAACAACCACTCATCAATTCCTAACGCTTTTGCTATTTACGATCTAGCTTTGACTCTTCGATATGTCTCATTCGACAAGAAGGATAAGTGAGGTGTCAATGACCACTTAGTGTTCTAAATTGTGAGGTGATGAAGATTGGTTCTTTGCTTGCTATGAGGTTACGACCGCTCCCAGCAAGGTTTGTGTCTCAATGAAGGATCACGGTTTCTCTTTGCTCCGATATCAGTTTTGGCAAGACTTTTCCGACCGCTAATGATCTTAGTTTCTCATCTAATGAAATATATGTATCCGCTTCATTCATAACGCATTTAATTGAATCCTTATTCTTACTCGACAACATTTGGGAGTGCCATTAGGCTTTCGTTACCTACCAAATAAACCTTCACGGATTATTTTTTTCAAGATGGGCAGCTACAGATAGAGACTTCTAATCATAGGTATAAGCGTAGGCACTTGCGTGCTCTGTTAGCCCTCTGTCAGATTTCATGTTACGAAAAGCATCATTTGCTCCTAATAAGGAGCGCCCTATTCCCCAATCATTACATCTCAGTCATAAGAAGGAAGGAAACCCGGCGTCAGCTGGGCGGCCCGACTGGTAGCAAATAAACTACCCGCCGCCACTGTAAAATGAAAATATCAAATGAGCGATAAGAAAAAATCACTGGACTGTGCCAATTTTAGAAGCCTTAATGATAGTCAGTACTGCAAAGAAGCATAGTTTTTGAGAAATAGTTTCGGTTTGATATATCCAACAAGCTGATCTAACAAGCTGAACATGTGAATTGTAACAGTGTAAAATTGAGGAGGCTGAAACTGAAAAATCACGAGGCCCCGCGGAATTCCTTATAACAACTCCATCATCTTAAGCATGTTGAATAATGTTGCAGGTTCGAGCAAAAGCATTGACTTCGACAGCGCTGTGATTTTGCACTACAACCCGTGGTCGGATTCATTACATCAAGGAGAGGAACAGCGCAAGGCAATGTGACCAATGCTTGAGAATTCTTCAGTCAGCGGTTGAGCAAGACGAAGATTGTTGCACATTCGTTGCCACTTTTTCACCACATTCATCCATAAAACAAAGGAGCATCTATCAAACTTTATTATGTGCTTCAAGTTTCGTCTTGTTGGACCGTATAGCACCTCATCACCGTCTTTCGCTCGTTCTTTCAGCGTGGCCTTCGTGATTTTATGTGATGTAAATGTCTTTGATATGATTGTCTTTCATTGTCAACTATTATTCTCACTTTCATTGTAGTTTCAGGTACACTCTGGTTCATCTGTCTATTATAATTTACTTTTGAATACGTTCTTTCCATAATTTACTTTTGAATACGAACGTTTTAATCCGCTGTAGTGTCGCTAACTGATGTTCTCATTAAGTCTCACTGGGGGGCGTCTTGAATGTCGACCATCGGAAGTTTTCTCTGATCATACATGCCGTCTTGATCGTTTCCGTTGAACACTTCTGTTGGCCCATATCATAATATTTAAGATTGTAGTTCATTTACCTTGACTTTACTTTTTGTTGACTTTGCTACTCCACATTTACACTCTACTCCATATATCAAATGTAAAACACTCTTCGAACTATTGCGGCTTTCATTTGTTCTCCTGAAAGTGGAGTAACCTTCCTGATAATCTAATATCGAGGGCGGACTTCTTTGAAGCACCGCGCTGTATCCTTTCTTCTTTCCTTCGCTCACTTGTTAGCTTACGACCATGACTGCTTCCGTATCGTCATCGCAACCTATCCATTGCGACAGTATCTGAGCAAATGCGATCAGTTTTTTGAATGTGCAATGGTTCTATTGGGTCGTTTGGAAAGTTTCCGCCGATATTTGAAGTCATTTATAGGTCGATCATATATAGCATACATCACTTTGCCAAGTGATGGTTCGCCATCTTTCTAGAACTTTCACTGTCTCATCTTCATAGAAGTTTCCATACTTAGGATAGGAAATCTGTTGTAGGCGCACTTCGCGGTCCCTAGAAAATCCAGGAAATTTTGATTGAAAGAGATCCGCACAGATCTTAGCCAATGATAGTCTGATGATGTTATAGCTGAACTTTGAATATGCGGCAAACGCCTCATCCAAGCCACTGAAATGTTCAACGAGTGGTCAAAAAACGTATGTGCGGTTTGGCGTCGCCCTGATGAGAGACTGCACATTTACGGTTGGCTAGTTCTGGGCACTTCTGTTCTACGGGTAGCTTCTAACTGTCGATCTGAGTACAGTATTTTTACAAGTGATCGTTTGGATGTGCGGTAACAGCTTTCATCAGCTGAACAGTTCTGGCCCCATTAGCAACAGAGCGCAGTCTTAACACATGGACTTTAGTTTTCGGAGTGTTTGGTAGCCGCTCACTGGGATTACTCTTGGTCGTTCCTCCTCTACGTTATCGTACAGAACTCATTTCTTGTCTTCCGTTGCCATATGTTATAGGCTGATTTTCGGCAAGTTGAAAGGCACAGTTCACAAAAATTTTGGGTAATCCAGGTTATGAGGAAAAATTGAAGATAAGATGGGAAATAGTGCGATGAAAGCTCAGATGGTGCTTGAATCGGTGTTTCCAAAGCGGGAAAAAGGCTTTCAAAAAATCGGAAAAGGGTGCTGAACGAGAATGAGACCAGATAAATGTAGAAGAATGGGGCATTTGGACGAGCTATACAATGTGTGTCATTGCGTACGTGTGGGTCGTGGTGCGATCAGCTGATTATAGTAATCAAAAATGTCCTTCGAAATTAATTATCTCATGAGAATAAATTGACAAAAAACCCTAGTTACAGCAAAAACAGCCCGCCTTTTTCAACTTTTCGAGGTAGAGTATTAGAATAAGGATCGCATCGCATGGGCAAATAGAACAACAGAGAATAATAGAAAAGGAGAAAAACATCACTTCATCACTAGGATATCAGCCGGTTGCGTGCAGAATGTGTGGGTCCTAGCGCGAATATTGCAATGTTTATCGCCTCGACACTCGTCTGACGCATCATCGGTCGAGAGGCGGGCTTCGGGTCATCCGGTAACGGGGCTAGCGCTATGCCCTAGCTGTAGGGTTTGGGACCCGATAGCGTCCTTCTTACCCTCAGGGCTGGGCGTCTTCCTACGGGGAGAACTCAGAAACCATTTTTATCGTGAACTGTGCCTATGAGCAATGAGTCGTAAACGGGAGCGTGGTCAGACAGGTTGCGCTCGCTTCGATTGTGAAAAACCCAATCATCAAAGCGGATAACAAAACCAATTTTTAACTAATAGTCGTAGGTAGTGGATATGGCACAATGAGCCTTCTCGCTACTTCACGAGTAGTTGTGCGCCGATTCGTTTCCCTTAAAATCCTGGTTTGTCGTCATCATATGAGGTTTTTCACCACCGTTTCCGACCTTTGATGGTGATTCAACCCTGAATCTTGCGAACCACTCACACACTGTGCACTTTCATGGAGTGCCGTCTCCGTAAACATTGCATCTTTTTCGCGGTTTGAACTGCACCTTTGCGTTTGTGGTAGAAATAAGCGCAAGATGTGTAAAAATGTTTTCGATGGTCCTCCACTTTCACACAGACCCTACACACAAAAAAAACTCAAGGAGTTCCCACATTTTTCATACGAAAATGTAGAGAAAAATTTACCTTCTTCATAGTTTGTAAAAGATGTTTTGAAGTCTTTTCATCAGAGTTTATAAGCCCAACGCATCCAAAATCGGCGGATACCGAATCTGAAATCCGAATAAGCCAATGGCTTGCGTCTGTGTTACACTTTTCATATTATTAGCATCTTCATATTTCCTGTGGTTGCTTTCGTTCTGTGCCCGATTCTATATATGAGTGTGATCGCTGAGCTGATTGACTTTTTTTCGGATTTTGTATCGAGCCATACTTCATGAATCGATGAAAATGGATTTTCACGTATGGAAAAATGGACTTTTTACTATTAATCGCGTTTATAAGTCTGCAGTATAATACATTGTTCCGTCGTTACCTATGAGCACCTGAAATTACCGCATGTCCTTTTGTAAACATTTTATTTAGCCTCCTATTGTAAACATTTCATTTAGCCTCCTATATTGCGATTTTTCTTTCCGGTTTCTCTTCCCAATACTCAGAGTCCGAGGCGCTCTTTAATTTTCGCTTCCCCATTGACTGACAGATGCTATGTCGTGCTATGTAGTGTTTTTTTTGGTTCATAAATAAATATCTGGTCATAAAGATTTACTTCAGTGTCAGGATGGAGCGGAGGCTACAAAAAGTCTTTGCCACAGGCGTTGAACGCGTTACCTAAATGAATATGTACCCTAGCGTAATCATTCACTTACAGTCGAAGGATACTGGGTCGCAGTTGTCATTCAAAATGAGGTGAGCCAACATATTTGTTTCGGCTGCTGGTGTCAAATCTACATTCCCTAAATATATGCAAAGCGATTATGGGCACGGAGTAACGTGCTTTTTCTTCCATGTGGTATAAGATTTTGTAAAGCATGTACCGTGGACGAGTCGTTAAGACAGATGTGAAGCGACGGCGCATTAATTAATGTAGTGGACTCGACTGGCTTTAGTGTTTGCATCCCCTGGTCATGGACCCCCGGGTCACGGATTTGTTTTGCACTTCGATGAGGTGTATGCTAATGCCCTGCGAATGTTTTCACAACCCGTTGTATATCTGCAGCCCTCGCTACAGAAACGAAAATTCAATCCGGCACTCGGCTCTTACAGTAGTCCGGTACGGCATAACCCCATTTTAATACTCAATTTCTCGCCCGTCAAATATAAGAAACGTCGGAAAGGTGCCTTCGGGAAGGACACGCGGTTGGGAGGTGGGAAATCTGGGGGGCCACTGTAAGAACCGAGTGCCAGTACGAATCCTCGTTTCTGTGCCCTCGCTCGCTGTAGGTGACGTATTCCTTTCCGGGTCTTGAGAGCTTCCAATGCAGTAAACTTCTTATGTTTACTAATGTCCAATAATATTTACTCAGAATGGGTTTACTTCTTCAAATAACTTGTTCCGCTTGGTGCTCGCGTAATGTCGCAGGTGCTGAGTTTCCTTGATAGGTATACTATGCCACCACTTTCGGTCGGAGTAAGCCTTTTGAGGATCAGCCCTACAAAGCCCTCTCATTTAGCGACTGTTCCTACTGTTCTTGTAATAGAAACAAAAAGCATCTGAGTGTTTTACTCTCGAAATTCGGCATGCCCTTTACGGTAACGTGCATAAATACTCCTAGAGGCAAGCTGATGATAGCGGATATGGAAAACCCACGCAAGTTTTCGTAATTTTACGAAAAACAAGAGTAGTTTCGAGACAAAAATGTTTGTTCAAGTGTTGTGTTTTCGCCTGTGAGCATTTCTTATGTAGTTCGAGTGAAATGGCACTTGTCACTTAACGTTCAATGGCCGAGAAAATTTCACTTCGGCATTCATGAAGTACAAGGAATGCCTCATTTTTCCCGTATATCATTGGCGGATTTTGAAAGAAATCGCAAGAGAATGCAAATTACCCGTTTGGCTCATCTGACCACGTGACAACACTGCTCTTCATTTCATTGTGAAGTATGTAAGCGGTAATAGAGTTGAGTGCGATAGGCTTTTCTCACTCATTGTCTACACTGCTAAAAAATCTCTATTCACCACTATTTTCCTATGTTTCTGATGTTGGCGAGGGCCGTAATTAGTTGTAGGGAGGGGGATGTTAAATTGTTTTGCAAGCTTCCAGCATGTATTTTATGAAAATGTGAAACAAGTTGTGCAACGAGTTCCGAACCCCTATGCTACGTGTGCGACTCCGTTGCTTTACCTGCTGCGCCTTCGCTTCACATTGCCCGCACGATACATGCTTGACAAAACCGTAACTTCGTTCCCAGGATGATTCCGCAGATTTGGAACGTTAACAATTTGATATCAGCGCACAAAAACTTGTGGGTAGACACTCATCTTGAACTTCAACTGCGACCCAGTTGTAGAGTAGTTTTCGTTCGTCGTAGAAAATGAGAAAAAGCTAACTGTGCCACAGTTGTGCATTACCGAATGAGGCAGGGTCAAGTATGGTGACGAGAGAAATAACTCATCGACTGGACCAGCCCTCAACCCCAAAAGTGTGTTTACTTGTTGCAAACGTGTTTTTCAAACTTTTCACTTCTCTCCCTCTTCACAGCTTCGCATGATGAACATAGAGTGTTCAAAGATAATAAAGTGTCAAAGAAGAAACTGTCGAGCAGTTCTCCATGCAAAAGGTGTTACCTTCTTATGTACCAGTGTGGTTTCAAGGATCTTTTTGTACTTGATTCTTGGTCCAAGTGTCCTATAACTCAATTCAATTTCATTCAGCTCTCTGCACCAAACCCTTCCTGTTAGACTGATTTTTGGCTAGTTTAGCATGACTATCATTTAGTAATGAACTCACGGCTCAGAATTTGCTCTCCCAAACTGAGATAATGCTGTGTTGTTGGGTGGGCGGTCATCAATCGATTGTATATATCAAGCAATAAATGTAGAAATGCCACTGTCGAAATGTTTTTATGCTTTGAAACGAACCGGATCGAGCTTAAACATTGAGTGGTCGCTACAGTAGTAGAAAGAAAGCTAACAGCTATAAGTTGTGCTTGTAAATAACTGCTATGCGTGAAGCATCGAAATCGCTTCTCGATGAATTAGCTGCGCCCGTTCAGTCTATTAAGTCTTTGTTTTTCTTGCGCCAAAAGAATGGAGGGACGCGCCAATCTCGCTACTGCTACTCCCACAGCGTTTTGAGGAAGTTCAAAGAAGTGAAGAAGGTAGTTTAACGTGCAATGCATGGTGCTAGTGAATTACACCATTCAGTGGAGCGGCTAACAAAGATCCGCTGCGCTTCGCTATTCATCGTGAATTCCAGCCTCTTGGCATCCACCCTTAGTTGCAACCTTGGAAGTTCTTTTCCAGACTACTCAACATCTCAGTTAATGGTTGACTATTTGCCGAACTAGCGTGAGGTTATGCGTGTTTGCGAAGACATATCTCAGACATTGAGTGAAGAATTCTTTTGTAACAAAAACATTGGCCTTACATGTTTGATCGCTTGTGAATTAATAGACAATGCAAATTTAGAATGTGACCGAGGAGAGGGCCCAAAACTACCCGGTTTACCCGGTGCGATAAGTCTAACCAGGGAAGGGTTTCAACTTCCCGTGAAACTTTGAATAGAGACCTAGGTATATCGATAGTGCTTGGAAAGTTATTAAGAAATATGGAAATTAACGCTGCAAAATGAGTCTACCAAAAAAGTTGTGAGCGTTCAAGGTTTGCATGCATAAGCATGGAGAGTAGCGCAATATCAGTTAACTTTTACTAGCCCTTCGAAGGAGCGGATGGGACTCTTCTAATTCGAGGACCATATTTCTTCAGAAGAGGGCTCTGGTCAGATGAGTCATCAGATCGCCATCTGTTTTAAGTGCGGGGAGCCGAAGAAAATTTCGAAAGACTGTCTTGAGTGTTTGAGGTAGGGAGGAGTACCTTTAGTTAGTGGTGATGAAAAAATTTTTCTATTAGATTCTATTCCCCAGAATCCTAAAATGAGAGCAAGCTCCTTAGATGGCCAATATTGAGCCTAGAAACGAACGGCAAGGGTTTAAGACGCATTTCATGGAGAAGAAAAGCGAGCGCAAGCATCAATGGCTCGAACTTTCATGTCACGCCTACAGGCACACTATCCCACCAACTGTGCCACCACCGCCGCACAGCCACGGCTTTGCTCGATTCGGTTATCTGTTCGGTAGTCTAGCACAGAGAGGAATCCGTTCCGAAACTTTGTTTCCAGAATCGTTTTGCAGATATGGAACACAGATTTAGATTAGCGTTTGAAACCACTTTTGGCGGTAAATATCTCATCTTGAATGGCCACTGCGACCCCTGAGAAATATGTCCATGGCATGAACATGTTTTCCCAAGGATAGCATGAGGGGACGAGGGGTGACGATGTGTGATCAAAAACGGCCTTGGTAAGGTATTATAAGAGTCCTAGACTGGCTTAGCCGACGACGTGCTCGACCAAAGACGGACGCGTTCTTACGGCGTCGCAAAACCTGTAGAAGCTGCAAAACTCGTAGCGGAACGCACACGTTTCACGCAATCGGCTTACTGTACGCAACGCAATGGCACATTCGACATTTGGAGAGCTCTTCTGAGTACCCCATTCATGCTTCCTTTGGTGTCACATTCTTGTCCAATCCCTATTTTATTACGTCCTGAAGCTATATATTTTCATGAAGAATTTGCCGACTATCGCATGTTTTCGCCACTTCCGTACCACTTTGGACTGCCACCTTCATTATCTGTCTTGAACTAAATATTATAGACAAGCCAAGATTATCGTGAGCTGTTTCGTGAAGGCAACTACCAATACATTCGCTAAGTTATCGGATACAAGCAAAAAATTTCGAGAAGGCTCTCGTTTTTTGGATGGAAAGGTATGTAAATACAACAACCTGTAGAAATGCGGACTATGGTTTCTAGCTTCAAAACAACAGACTGTAGAACCTTGGCTTTTCATTTTGTATAATCTTTCAGCTTGTATGTCAGCCTTGTAATTATAGTTCCCAGTAAAGTTGTTTGCCACGTACAAAGCTCTTCGATTTTCAAGAACACTGACGGTTCTCTCTCATTGAAGGAATCCCAGTCGGTTGGAAACGAGGCTGCCTGGCGCCACCCAAGGTGGCGGATAGGTGAATAAATCGCGAAATAAAAGTTTCCCGTATTTGCCGAAAAACGCGGGTGGGTCATTTTTTTATCGAATGAGCTCATTGCTTATTTTTACACAGTCTAGCTGGCTACTCGTAGTCCACCCAATCCCCACCTAATAGCCTGTGAAGTCATTCGCGGGTGTCTACAGCATGCCCCAAAATTATGGGCGCCTAATCATTGTAATGTATTTGAAGTTTGTCTTCTAATAATGGCAATGGAATCTATATGCACGTTTGCTTTCATTATGTGCAACAGCAAAATATAATCACATTTCAAAATATACCCATTAGTACGGTCAGAGGCTTGTAGTCTGCGCTTAAACTCCTCGCATACACACTCCTCCGTTTCTTCCCAACCGTTCTTGAGTCTTGCTTTCGAGGAATCTGAACTGGAATGGTAAAGCGATAGGTCCCCTTCCAATGAGGGACGACAAGATGAAGCAAATGGGTTAGGATCTGAAGAGAAGAATTTCGAATCCTTGCTACAAATGAAGTTGGGCAGCTGGCGTAGACACCACTCTTGGACGAGCTTAGCTCTCTGAGATAGAGTACCGTCTCCAAATAAAAATCAAGGATTGTTACAGGACGCGGAGTTAGATCAATGCCTCGGTCATTTTCCATGCAGGCACCAATGAACCAACATTGTCTTAGCAGTGCCCGCGAGTCCTTCAAAATATCACTTCACTTTTCCTATAGGAACTCTTCCGCTAGAGGAAGCACTTTTGATTTTCTACCCAGAACGCGATCGTATCGAAGATTATATCGAAGATTCTCTTATAAGAGAAAACGATGAAGGGATGTGTGATCCTGCTCAAGTCAGTTAGCAATCTCCTTCACTTCTTGTCTCTACACTCTCTGTTGAGATTGGAGATGAAGTGTCTTTTTTGCATACGACGGAAATGGGAATAAAGCTTCTGATTGCCATTGACAAATTCGAGTTCTGCTCCGTTGCCTATCTCCTGATGGATGCCCACAAACAAGTACTACTCGCAAACGAACCTTTTAATGGTCTTTTTTTTGTAATGCTGGCCCTTGCACCTAATGGATGCGATTGTACGCAAGTGGCATTGAAAGAGCCTTGACCACTCCAATAATATCGAGGATCTTACCTTAGTAACTATGCATTACAAGAAAACCTAGATGTGCCACTGACTAACAGCGAATAAAGTGACTTAATTAATTGCTCCTATCCTAGAAGTTTCGGAGCTTGGGCATATATATATATATATTAAACAGTAATATGAATGGGCCTAATTTCTCTGAGTCTGAAAAGCCTCCAATAAGGCAGCGTTGGGTCGGACCGCTTAAGAGTGGCAGCTATAATGTCATTGTCATGATAGGGCGCCTGAATGGACGAAGAAAGACTATGGTTGCGACCTGTACTTTTAACGCACGAATATTGCATCAGAAGAGCGTATCAAAGGTCTGCTGATGCAATCAAGAAAGGTCAAGTCTAAAGTCATCGGTCTGACCGAGATGAGAAAGCATTACCAACTACACGTCTCAGAAACTGAAGAAGAACCATTCCTTGGAACTACATCAGTAGAGGCGTCGGCGGTGTAGGTGTTATTGTCAACACGCACTCAGCCGAGAAAATCAATTCCTACAGAAGCTTGACAACCTTGTGCAGAAAGAACCATTGTTCAGAAGTCACATGGAATCGGACTATCGTTACTCTCACCCATACTCTACTTTTTAATGCTTAGGTGGAGAGAGCTGCGAAGTTTGAGAAACGAAGCATTAAGGCCGTCATCTATTGCGATCGCTTTGTTTACCTTGCAAGTTTCATTTCATTGCCGGCAGCATCTGCTAGGAAAACAATTCCCATGAGATGAAGCTCTTCAAGGACTCTTGAGCTGAGAAGCTAGCGCCGACGCGAGTTGAGGCAATCACCAACTGAAGTCCGAACTTGCAAGGTCATGCAGAGAAGCGTAGAAGGAATATCAGCAAGAGGGAGGGTAGGAATTCTGCCTGAACTGCTGAGACTGGCAAGAGTATTAGCAATGCCTGACGAAGCTTAGCCATTTGCTCAACCAAAATAACTTGCCCTCAGGGCTACTGAGTCGTTTGGAAACTGTCGCTTTTCATAAAACCGATTTTCGGCTAAAATTCGAAACAATGACAGTAGGGACTGCCTCTTAAAACTGCTATAGAGACTGCGCCATCAATATATGTAGTAATCCAAACCTGCATCTTCTCTTACGTTTATCACATACTTTGGCTCACATATCTGCTTTTATGTTCCCGATCCTCACTTTCCAAAAATGGTGGGACCGACAAAATCTCAGCCGACCTACTCCGTGCAGGAGGCTACGAACTTCATGCGCTCCTCGCAACACATATGACATCCTTCCTCCAGAAGGAGAAATCCCCAACCAGTGGAGGTACTCGCGGATGGTCATTCTCCACAAGAAGGGAGACCGGGATGATCTTCGCAATTACCGCCCAATAAGCTTGTTAAGAGTGCTTTACAATTGTTTACGAAGATCATTCTAACCCGTATATCGCGAACGCTGGATGAAGCTCAACCTGTAGAGCAGGCCGGACTCCGGAAGGGATTCAGCTGCTTAGACCACATCCAGGCGGCCGCAATGGCCATCGAAGTGTGCCAAGAATTCCGAATGCCTCTTGCCCTTACTTTTGTTGACTATGAAAAAGCTTCTGAGAGCGTCGAAACGAATGCGGTCCTGTCAGCACTGGTCGATCAAGGAGTGAACCCCCCCTACGGTGAAGCTGTTCCAACGGCATCTCCTCATTCCCATAGGGAAGGGTGTGAGACAAGGCGACACTATTGGCTGAAGCTCTTCACAGCCGCGCTGCAGTGGGTTATGATCTCGCTAGACTGGGAGGAAAAGGGCATTCGTGTGGATGGAAGGTTGTTCTCAAATCTCCGCTTTGCAAACGATATCGTTCTCTTTTCAAGCAGCATTGTTGAAGCTGAGACTATGCTTGCTGAGCTTAATAAAGTAGGGAAGAAGGTAGGGCTGCTAATCAACCAAACAAAGACGTAAATCATGAAGAATGCTCGGGCTGACGAAGGTCAAACTGAGAAACCTCGTCCTACGTGTATCTCGGACGTTCTATGTATATGAACAACGGCATAAGGGAAGAACCGGTGAGACGGCAGAAAGCAGGGTGGGCAGCCTTTGGTCCTCTGGAAGAGGTTACTAACCGACCGAGGTTACTAACTGGCCGACCCGGAACTTCGCGCTAATCTGTTCGATTCCACCGTTATTTCTGCGCTCTGTTACGGGTCGGAGACTTGGGTGACCAGTGCATCCACGTCAAGGGCTCTGAGCACAAGTCACTGAGCGCTCGAGAGATGTCTTTTGAGAATCAATCGGTTTACTCAATATCGAGCCGGACTGCGCAGCTCCGATATGTGCAGAATGTCTCGACTCCGCGATCCGGTAGAATACATGAAGAACGCAAAATTTCGGTGGGCCGGTCATATAATAAGAGATGATGACAGATGGACAAGAAAGACTGTCGAGTGAGCGCCCGTAGGATCTTCACGATCTGAGGGTAGGCCTGCTACGAGATGGGGGAATGTGCTTGTCGATCACATGAAACAGCTGCGACAGCAGCTGAACGACTGCTCACATCGTCTTCTTCGTCGAATTCTGAGTCTATCGTGGATGACGATCGCGAAAGACAGAAGCAAATGGTTTGTTGCTGATGCTCGCACATGAGTGAAGACGAGCCGTATAATTATAAGTAAGTAAGATGGGACCTCGCAATTAATCAGGAGCCGCTTTCGGGATCGCTCATCGTCGACGTTCTCGCATGACAGTCTCTTGAATCGCGGTGCATAGATGGGTCAATTAACTATTACTATCAAATTCAGTCCACTATCAAAAAGCTCTATTTTCCGCGGAGTAGGCGAATTCTCTCTTTTTCGCTACCGATGCACTACACTACATCAACATATCCTCTTTTCAACTTGAAATGGGTACCTCAAAACTGACGTGAACTGTGCCTCTTGAGTGGGGAGAATCGGGCCCGGAATCTTCTCCCCGAAAGCGGCGTCGCGCACGCCGCACCCGCCGCGTATCGCAGGATTGCGATGAAAGATTGGAGCGCGCAGTTTGTGAGGTAGGGAGCCCTTTAATTATTTGAATTGGCTGGCCGCTTCCTTCAATTCCAATGCGATCTTGATTGTCGCTAATACAGAAGGAGTAATTCTAATTAATCAAGACTAGTAAACATAAAATCAAGAGAAGAAAGCGAAAAAACGGTCAAAACTAATAAAAAAGAAAGGCAATCGACGAAAAATATTGCGTCACATCAATTGGCGGGGAGGCAGGGTGAGTACGGTAGTTGCAGTGACATTTGCCGCTTGCCGCAAGGGAGAGTGCCGCAATCAGGGAGAAGTTCCGTTACCCGGGAGAATCAGATGAGTCAGCTGCCGTAACCTGACACGCTTTCTGCTTTCTGCACTCCGTTAGCCTCATCCAAACTAAAGTGTCCCCACCAGGAATCAATGTCGAATGAATGATGAGGAGTTCATCTGGAACATCTACTCTCTGCTCTCTCACACTCTGACACCTCTTACAACACGACATACACACACGCACAATAGTCCGTACAAAAGAACACACACTTGAATACACACACATCCGAACACACACAACACCCAGAAACCACAACACACCCAAACACACGCACACACACTCGAATACACATACAAAAAGACACACACGCAAGAAATTACACGCACGGACACAAAAGAGCACACACACTCTTACACGAACAAACGCGCACGAACAAGCACACCCGAACACACACGCACAAGAACACACGAATACACCTACGTACACACATACACACAAATACAACACATTAATAAACAGACATAACACAGGAACACGCAAGAGCTCACGAATACACGCATGTACACACATAAACGCACAAATACAACGCAGGAGTAAACAGACACAACACAAGACACGCGAGGGCTCAGGAATACACTCATGCACACACATATACACACGAATACACACACATACACATACACATACACATACGCATACCAACACAACACAAGAACACACAGGAACACATTAGTACATACAGGCACACACATACACATACGAACACCCTGAAAAACACAAACACGCTAGTACGCTTACCTACACACACATGAGAACACACACACTCCCACACATACGCGAGCCCACACCCCCTCTCATGAACACTCACGCAGGAGAATACACGCACGAGAACACATGAATACACACACGTGCGCACATACACATACGAACGCGACACAGGAATAAGCAGATACAACACAGGAACACACAAGAACACACAAATACAGGAAGACACACGAGAGCACATAAATACACACACACACGTACTCACATACACATACGAATGCAGCACAGTAATAAACAGACACAACACAGGAACACACAAGAGCACACGAATACACACAAGTACACACATACGCGAACACAACAAAGGAATAAACACACACGAACACCAACAAGGGAATAAGCACACACGAACATAAACAAAAACACACGATGAGAGGACACACAAACGAATATACCTCTGTGAATACACATACAAGAAAACGGTCGTATCTAAAAATCTCGCGGCGTCTGCGAAATTCGCTGTGGGACCGCAATACCGTAACCCGCGCTCATGTGCTTAGTTGCAGCTGGCCTAAATTTTGTTAGGTCAGCTGCAACTCCCTTGTGCCTGAGTAATCAAAAGGCTAGAATTCCAATCATGGAAATAAAGATCAGTCCCGTTCCCTCTTGAGCGCGAAATCTACTCTAGCATTTCCGGCAAACTGTTCGAAGTCCTGTAGTGAATCTTTTTATAATGAACAAAATCAGTAGAAGTTCCCCTGGGCTCAGATCGTCCCTTTATAGGAAATTTTCTGTACTCACGGTTCTGTACGATTGGGATCTCTTTGACACAACTGAATGGTTACTATAGTGGTGGTATTCCACATCATTTGAAACTCTATCATTAAAGTTCTTTGTCGTTTACCATGGATTACGTGCGAATCCTTGTACAACCGTAGCTGGATTTGTTTTTGAGGGTTTTTAAGGTTGAAGAGGGCGGACGACAATCCACTTTAGCAGCTCATCATCAATGCAGCGCACCACACTTTCTATGCAAAAACATGCAGGAAAGACAAAAAACGCTCCAAATATCCGAAAACACTAACGAGAGCGCGATTTTGTTTAATAAAATTTAGGCCAGTTGCAACTAAGCACATGAGCGCGGGTTACGGTATTGCGGTCCCACAGCGAATTCCGCAGACGCCGCCAGATTTTTAGATACGACCCAAGAACACACACACGAACACACACGAACACACACACACACACACACACACACACACACAC
>UZAF01016852.1:16049-47299 GCA_900617895.1 Haemonchus placei
CACACACACACACACACACAATACACACACACAAGTACGCACACGCAAAAACACTCCCACGCCACACACACGCGAGTATACCTACAAGACCACATACACGAACACACACACACGCACACGCACGCACACACACACACACACGAACACCCACATAAATTCACACACAAGATGACACGCACGCAAGAGACTACACACACCAACAAACACAAGAACACATACACATCCGAACGCCGATACACCAAAACGCACACACATGTGAAGACACACATACGCGAACACATACCCTTACATGAACACTCACCCACAAGAACACACACATACGAAAACACGAACACACCCGAACCCTCACCCACCCACATGAAAACACGCACTAACACCCACACACGAACAGAGACACACATACACGAACATGCACACACTAGAACACACACACGCACGAGAACACTCGCACGAACACCCACACATGGGCACACACACGAACCCACACTCTGGAAAATACCCACACGCATGCACATAGACACACGTACTGTGTGACTACCACGAAACACTGCATTTTGCTATGTGGTCGATTTTGGAGCGAAAGAGCGGAACCTCGCCAGAATAGATTGTGCGCATTCTCAAAAACTTCTGGAGTCCAAAGGCCAACATGCACCAAACCATCACGCGTTTCGCAGTGCACCACATGAAGTGTGACATAAAAAACTATTGACAAAATTATACAAATTGTACCAAATGGGGATACTTACTTTTGTTGTATCGTAGCAAAAATTGTAAGCAACATATCTCATATCACATTCCATATAATCGTCTTTCGCTTTGATGCAAGCATCCAACCTCTTCCAGAAATTTTTGAGGATGCCCACAGTCAGTTCCGGCGGTTTCTCCCTTGCTTTCACAAAAAAGTTTTCAGCGAGTCCAAAGACCTGTGTTTGAAAGCGCAGGCGCTCGACTCTTTGAAAAGCTCTTTTGCTCCAAAGTCGACCACATAGCAAAGTGCAAGGGGTTTAGGTCGATGTAATTTAAAGGCCAAACCACTTTCGTCAAGAACCCGGAAGCTTGGCTTCACACCATTGCGTGCCTCTTCGCGCTGGTCGTTGCTGGTGCCTAATCTTGTTAAAGGTCCAGGTAGCGTTCTCGTTTTTCTTAGCCTAAGGAGATACCCCAGAACCCTTCGGTATCTGCTTTCAATAGATTTCGGCGTCCGTTTTCACTTTCTTCTCCACAAGGACGAACTTGGCCTGCCAAGGGCCGGCATTCCAGCCCTACACCCTCACCGACTGTGAATAATGACATTTTTCGACCTTGACAACTCTCGGAAATACTTTTGGCACCTGTATCCGTTGATTCTGCGCGTTTCAGAAACGGTTCAATAGTGCATTTTCACCTTGAAGTCGTCATTCCGTTGGTAAGGCGTTGCCCTTTCCAAAACTTGTAAGGGTATTATTATATTATTCCTGATGCCCTCCATGACCAGTCGATGCATAGTTGATTTGCTCACACTGTGTTCCTTAGCTAATTTTCTCATGCCTCTTTTAGGATTTGGGCGCAGTTTGTCTTTGACGACTTCTCAAAGGGCAGAGGTCAGTGGCAGTTCTCTCTGGTTGCTTCCTTGACGGTTTCAATCTCTCCAGTCTCTTCTATTCCCTTTATGATGCGATGTGTTTGCTTTCGATGAAGTGGAGTGAAGTTTAAGCATCTTGGTCACCTAGGAAACTGAAGAATCGTTTTGTACATCGCGTCCTCTGCTGGACGGCCTTGAAACTACGCCATCCTCATAATGAAACAGCGAAGAAGACTGCCCACAACGGGTTCCTTATATAGCAGCATAACAAAACAAGCTGCCAAAAATTGATTTTTTATAACCCGTCACACTTCCTGTGGGTCGCCCTGTATATTGAAGGATCCGATCCTTGGGTTAAAAACCTGTCACATATTTTTTGTGCATATGTGACTTAATACCCATGCTGGTCATCTAGAAAAGATCGCAATTATTCTCAGTGGCTTTCAATGAAATTGAGTTGCCGCTCTAATGTTAGGTGGTCGTTTTGCGCAGCCCTTAGCATCGCGCCGCCCATTTGACGCTTTTTGGTCTGGACAAGCGGTTCACCCCCTGTCCGTGCTAATCGTCCGACCCACCGCCCATCCAGCTGATATGCACTCGATCGAGGACGCCACTACTATTAGATACCGAATTGCAGACCTAGTTGTATTACGCTTATTTGCATCGATTAGCATGCCCACGAAGTTGAATCACCTGGACGAGTTGCCCAGCTCACAAACCGCGTCGAAGGGGCAGCGCGATGGGAGGAGCCGCGCTCAAGGACATACACCCGTATGATTAATGTCATGGTGGTGAGCAGGAGTCATTGGAGCTCAACACTAGTTTCGCATATTCTTCAGCATCATTGGCTAAAGATCAAAACGTCGGGTGGGAGAGCTTCGCAATTTATATTATACATTGATTTTTGGAACCTACATCAATCAATGTTGGGGCCCCAATATCAATTGATTTAGAAATGAGGGGAACTTTTATGACATCGAAAATGATAGCAAGGATTTCGAATTCACTATTAAGCCAATCTCCGTCGTCCTCAAAACAGTTTAATGTGCTCTGGCCAGAAACAGGCCTGATCATCAAGGGCATTCACTCTTATCTTAATTTATCTCGGCCGCTATACCCCAGCAATCGGAAAAACCCACAGTCTCTCCAGGTCGATTGTAGTGTCGCTGTTTCACCCGAGTAGTAAGCTCGCGCGTATAGGGGAGCGTGCTAAATCTCTGCTTCTGTAAGAAGCCGAAAAGTAATGACTCATTTGTCTGAGTACCGACCAGAAGAAAGGCAAATAATCAGCAATCCGAGTCTATAGGTTACAAGGAAACTCACATTAAGAGGCACACGATATTATAGAGTATAATAATGTATCGGCGTACAAAGACTGATATCAAAAAGCGGAGGTTCATTGAGACCAGGCTTCACCCTTCAAAGAGTGATGGATTTGTGGCTACCGTCCATGATGACGAGCCTCGGTCGACTTCCATTTGAGTTTCCCAGCTCGCCCTCCGCTCTTAAAGGCACAGTTTACGAGAAAATGGTTTCGGAGATTTGCACATGGTTTCAATTCGACGCCCCCTCCGATACCGCTTGTGCAGGAATTAGGTCGGAAAACGGTCTGGATAGGGCACAATAAGGGCAGTAACAGTGGGGGACGGGAGGCCTCCGCCCTTCGCTAGGTTGACTACGAGTTCTAATTGTCCTTCACCACTTTCGCATTAGAGCAACATTAGTGAAAAATCGATAGGCTGGTAGGCAAACTGCCCACAGACGGTCAGTTGGTCGACCGCCTCGTACTGGGACTACTATTCAGCTGTTTTTCTAGTATTCGACTATATTCTACGCTGTTCTGTTCTAATTAATTTTTCTCAGCCGTCGTCAAAAGGTCGAAATTGATACTGCACAATAAATCAGATTAATAGCGGTAGGAGAATTAGTTTCAATGAATAAGCCAAAATCAGCTATTTGGTGTGTTGTGTGCAATGGCAGACACTGCGTCGCGTTTGTCTGACTCGCCCGAGAAATCCCTTATCGCCGTTCTTTCGGTAGCTCGTCCGACCCCCCTTTTCCCTTGTTTTTTGTAGCTCTCTATTTTTTTATATTCATCTTTTTTCGCGTTTTCTCTTTTACCATTGCACTATTGTAGGCCGTATTTAACATTTTTTTGTCAAATTTGGCCGAAAACCGGATATCCCAAAATTATCGTGAACTGTGCCTTTAAATGCCTTGACGACTCATCTCAAAACATAATTAGCTGACCGCTGCGCTTGCACTGCGCGGCTCACATCTCTCCCTTTACCCGGTGTTTCACCCGCACTTTTAGAATGTACAAAGAAAAAGGAAATGGATTGGGTTCGAGTTGGGAGGGTACCTGACGTGCCAGTTAATGGACATCCCCTATGTAAACGTGGCGTGCGCTGGTCACCCGGCCGGCTATTGCAGGTAAAGTAAGTTCCGGGATTTGTGATGATTCGTTAGCGGTGACTGTCGTGAACTCCGTAATATAAGGCGTAAAGATCCCGGAAGGGCGGTGGAGTTAAGGGGAGATGCCGTGGTCATACATACATATAATCGAGGGGCGGCGGACGGTGAACATAGTGCTGACTATACGCTTTAGAGTTCGCGAAACATAACGCTCCGCGATATCGTACTCCTCCTGACCCTCCTTCGACATATTGGGGATCATTTCGGTGTGGTCGAGGTGATTTTCGAGGATCTCCCTGAATTTCCTAAAATTGATGACAGACCTGGAGGTCCTAATGTGAGAGGTGGTTGCGACGTCACCAAGAGTCCTGAGGATTATGAAGAGGTCAACCAGTGTCGGCCTCTGATTGTCTGCAGCGGCGGTGTTGGAAATTTGGCGAATTATGTGAGATGATCGAAAACGTTCAAGGAGAGAGGGTCCTTGTAAACTGCCGCATCACTGGTGGTAGTAACATTGGTGATGTCCTTGGAATTCACTGAAGTCAGCTCCGCAGTGAGGGCCCAACGATGAGTTTTCCTGTCCCAAATGCAGCCTGGATAGCAGCGAGGGAATTTGCCCGAAGCCGATGCCTATGACATCCTCCTGCTCGGGGGTAAAGGTTAAGGAATGAGCGGGGTGAGCTGAGGGAGGAGGCGAATCATGCAGGTAGAGCTGGTCAGTGCGGGCAGTAAGGTCGGTTTCATGTAATCGATTCCCCGCGTGCGGCGATTGCGGACGAGTTCCCTCGTTATTGCAGGCGTCATCGCCATTTGCGCTCCATCATTTCTCGATAATCAGCCGATTTTTTTTATGACGTAATGTGCTGTTCTTCTTTTATTTCTGTATTCTTTATTCGCTGCATTGTTCATTTTCATTCTGCTATATTCTGTGCGAGTGGAGGATAGGACAATGATCATAAGATCATTGTCCTATCCTCCACTCTTCTGATTGCTATTCTTCTCCCCTTCGCTAAGTTAATTGCTAACCTTCCGCCTTTTCGCGATGGGAGCGATGCGGTGGGAAGATACAAAAGGGAATGGAAGAAACAGCGAAGAGAACGACCGGCCGGAGCTTCCCGATAGAGCCGAAGTCGAGGACGACCACCAGGGCTTTCCATGCCTCGAGTCCGAATAGGCCCGGCAGACCACGTCTCCTTTACTCATACTCGTCTGCACTTGTACATATTCGATAAATGATATCTAGTGTTTTTAGGTCCACTGTACATCCGAAGAGTGTGGAAACTCGAAGATATTACCGGTAGCAGCGAGGGAAATTGCAGTCAGCGAAGGCCAGGCCAGTCTTCGTTCCTCGTTGTTCTTCCATACACGCTGATTTACAGGAACTCCATACCAGCGTCTTTCTCGTGCACAATGTGATGACGAGGTTTTTTCGACTGTCACTTTTGCTAGCCAGTCACAACAATCTTGCAGGGACGAGCCGATGGCTAGGGATATTTCCATATGTGGTTAGTGTCTTCCGTTGACCGCTTGCACCCATTCTCCCCTTTGTTTTTCCTTCTTCCTTCAGCACTCCTTTCCCCTTTAGATCTTCTTGCACTCTGCACATATGGCTGCGCCCTCTGTGAGAGCCTAATGGTCAGCCGTTCAACATTGTATAGAAATGCCATTTTTAAAGTTTTCTGTATCCTTCTATACCCTATCAGCAATATTCTATCATCTTTTTGTTTTATTACAATGTGGGTTAGGGAAACTGCGAAAGGCTTTCCAGTTTGCGATAAGTCTAACCAGTTTTCGGTATCTCACGTCTAGCCATGTTAGTATTGTTGCGATGTTGGAATGAACGATGAACTGCTTTTTGAATGATCGAGTATGCGAGCTGCGAGAAGGACAACGCTCCAAGCGCAATAATTATTCTTCAAGTGGATTATCGTCGTGCACGTATTTTTTGTGTCGAAACAGTCAGCTCTCCTAACTGTGTCGCTATTAAGTTTCCTTTTTTTACATTAACACTTTGTCCTTTTTAGTACTTTTCTATTCGTTACTATGATTTCTTTATTTCTTTCCTTCTCCCTGCTTTGAAATAACTATGATCCGGAATTTTCCTTCTTCGATTACTCGTTCTTCCAAACAGTTCTATCTCTTTCTGCTATGCGATTTCACCCATATCTTACTCTTCCTATGCTTTCCAACGCTCTCTCAACTTCCTGCATTATGCCTGCTCATGTAGCCGTTTGCTGACATTTTCATGCTACCGTTGGCTTCTCGAACATGACGACAAACAGCCCCAATGCCTCGTTACTCGGAAGCTTGGGGAGAGACCATCAGAAGTACGAGCGCGAAGCCTTGACCTGCTGCTGAGATCCAAGTATACTCTGTCGAAGATAGCCCCAGCGTGAATCGGAAGCAATGCTTACCAAGACAATGGATGTGGCTGCTTGCGCTGACACGCACCGCACGAACGTACAAATTAAGTACAATCTAGCGCATGAATGACCAAAAAAAGGCAAGAATTTTTAACAAAAGTCTTCTTCCACCCAGAGTGTCCATGGTGGGACTATCATGACCCGCTCGCCGTGGGACTACCGTGTAGACAGTGCGAACGACTTCCTCTAGAGTAGATGGGATAAAGATCACCGTTGTTCGACGCGGGCATCGTAAATCCGCGTAATACAAGCAGCCCTCCCGGCATACAGGCAACCTTCAGTGCCGTTGGGAGGTCGGGTGGGAAAGATCCCGTGTTCAGGAAGAACATTATCGCGTTCTCAAGCGGATCCTGCCTTTGTGCCAGTAGTGGGTCGTACGGGCGTATATATATTGGAGGAATTAGCGCCGAAGGTGACGACTGCGGAGAAGGGGTTGGGGTAACCAGCTGCGGAGTGGGGCTTGCGATGCGATGACGAAATAGGAAAGTAAGGGGCTGATGATCGCAAGGAACTCTGGTGTGGTTCCTGTAAATGATTGATCGGAAAAAACGTAGGGCGCTGATCATAGCGAAAAGCTGAATGTGGGTTGGGCTCCATTTTCGCTGCGGGGGGCTAGGATGTCACTGTAGTAGCCAATCGTACGGGTGGTAGGGACGGGTCCTGCACCTGTTGTAGAGCCGCCCTCACAGCGATCTTACTTCCGTCAGTATGTAGGAGAAAGTTTCTATCTTGAAGGAATGCAAGGGAGGGACCGGTGACTAGAGCTTTCTCGATGTGGGCAAACGCAGCTGCTTGCGATTCGCCCCATTGGAAGAAAACTTTTTCTTCAACAGGAGTATAGGGGTGCTGCTGTAAGCCAAAGTTTTCGACGGTTCCACGGAAGAAGCTAGCCATTCCGAGGAACCCTTCGACGGCTTTTGTGAAAGTAGGGGCAGACATGTCTCTGATGGGTCGAATGTTAAGTTGCGAGAGTACACGAGGTACCCGAGATTTCGTGTTTGAAGAACGTGATAAAGGACCGGGCGATATTGGTGAGTTTCTTCCCGAAGACCTTGATATTGATTACACGAAAACGCTCGAAGACCTTACGGAAACGCTGGATGCTTTTCAAAGCCGTCATCAAAAACAATGATGTCATCGAGGTGAGCTAAGCAGCTGTCGTCTGATCCCGCTAGGATCCGGCCAACGCCCTACAAAAATATGCTCCGGCGTTGCGGAGGCCGAAAGGTAAGTGAACTAACTAGTGGATTCCGCGATGGGTTGCCCACCCGCACTTGGCTTGACTTTCCGGGGACAAAATTTACTGCAATATATCCCGGTGCTAAAACGAAGTTGGTGTAATATCGTTTCCCCGCAACTCGCTTCAGAGGGAGAACGTCCGTAGCGCGTGTCCGTCGAAAGAAGGTCACCCCGCCCACTTCGCGCGCGGCGCATCACACTGAGGTTTCGAGATCACATTACAGTACCACAAGTGTCATTGGAGCAAATGATTTGCATGTGTCTGTGTTATCTTCTTCTTGAACTGACTGCCGTGGACCAAACGCAAAGCGTATGCCCCGGTGACAATTGCGACGTCTGTCAAATATCGCGGTCCGACTCGCCTCGTCGACGGCTGCGGAGTGACCTAGTTTCGACGGACACGCGCAACGAAGCGCTCCCGCTTCAGAGGGGCATCAATCCGCGGAAGAGGGTAACAATGTGGAGTCGTGATGTCGTTCAGGAGTCGGAAGACTCGTGGGTGGTTATAACAAGTAGTGTTGAAAGAAAAGAAAACGTACTGACGATAGGGGAAGGGCTACACAGCGGCGCACTGCAAGGTAACCTCAACTTAGATGAGTTGCCGTAATATCCTGGCGATTCAAGACAGCACGCATGGTAAGAGTTGTACAAGTTGCCAACGCTGCCGAAAAATTAGACCGTCATGTTATTCGTGAGGTGCGTGGGGCATGAAGTGGGGCATAAGCGCATACGGAAGAAGACGTTCACGGAAGAGAGTGTCGCACCCTACACCGAAAGAAGCTGGGCCGCCAATTGGTTAGATGTCACTAGGCCTATCGAATCCAAAGTCTGACGCGTGATTAGTTGAGAGCTCCAGACGGTATATCCTTGGTCGCTATCTATAAATTGCTTTGAACTATTGGTTACTCTCGTGGAACGGCCGGTCCATTAGAGGGAAAATTATTTTCGTTTCTCATCCATATGGCACCTATCATGTGGCCGGACATGCACGCTACCATGGTGTAAAAGCACTCTTTTTCACGATCATGTGTCCAGACCAGATTTGACCCGTCAGATGACGTACATGTGCCCTTCGTATATTAACATGTCCTATGTCATCCGGTGGAGACTGTGGGGATCGGTCGGAGTGCTGGGCGTTGACTGTTGTGTTGCAAAAGTCACAAGCAGTGACTTCAGTTGAATGGTCTACACAACACTCGAACGAAGCCGATGGAAAACCAAATCGGATAATATTCTGCATGCGCCAAAGGCCGGAGGTTCTGATCATTTCACCATGAGAATAACGATGGTGCAAGGCCTTCTGGCGGCATTCCTCAACTGGTACAGGCAACATGGTTTCGACGCGGTGCTTTCGATGCATCGCAAAAGATGTGGAGTAGGAGACAGAATGACGGACGATTTTATAAAAAAGCTGGAAAAGAATACAATTGGGTGTTAGGACGACAAAACATGAAGGACGGCTCGCTTGAGAGGTTTGGAATGTTGGGCAGCAGCCCTGAACAATTTTGACACGTTGGCAAAAAATAGGTGGAAGGGTAGCCGGACGGGCAAAGCTATGCTTTGAACGCTTCAGTAGATGGCGTGAGTGCGGCAAAAAGTAAACCACGCAAACAGCAGCCGAACGTCGGGGAGGCATGCGGAAGGAGTCGAAGGGCAGATGGGGTGGTATACTCCATGGACATCTTCGCAAGCTCATTATTCCTTCAAAATTTCTTTTATTTTTTTTTATTTAAATTTTTAAATTTTTTATTTCTCTCTCCGTGAATAGGGCAGCTATGCCTACGTTTGAGTCCGATTTCAAAGCGAGCGGGAGAGCAATGGCACGCAGAAGATGGTCTTTGTCCGAGGGGGAATGTACAGCGGGGTGCTGTTTTAGAAACGGGGAAGCCTGACGCCGCGGGGAAGGACAAGCAAAAGCAAAATGGCCAG
The DNA here is from genome assembly GCA_900617895.1 of Haemonchus placei. NCBI lineage: Eukaryota > Metazoa > Nematoda > Chromadorea > Rhabditida > Trichostrongylidae > Haemonchus > Haemonchus placei. The sequence continues at coordinate 25,617 of UZAF01016852.1, forward strand.
AGCCGCTACAGTTGTAACATCGAATTTGGTTTGCTGAAGTCGATGTGTGTGCTGGGGCAGTGGGTTTCAGACCTGAGCGCGAGCGCGAAAAGCAGAGCGTGTGAGACCGCTCACACGAACTAAGCCATGACCCGGTACGAGGCGGTTAACTGCCAGGACAACCGCCGAAGTTGGCACAGTGAGGCGCAAAAGATTTTTCAAGCTCATCTTGGGAAGAGGCATTGCTTTCCTTGATATTGCTGATAAGCAATGCGGTCGTGTCATAGGCGTCATTGCAGACCTGCTCAATGGCGGATGTGGTGGCATCGCGCAGCGCCTTGGCATCTCGCCTAGGGAATAGGACGCAGTCGGAGACGTCTCGAAGATAGAGAAGGGTAAGCCCTTGGTCGGGTCTAAAGACTCGGTCTTGGTGTGGGAGGGTTGTGCAAAAGCCGCGTCAGTCGGAATACAGCCTGACCTAACTTGCTGCGAGTAATCGGCATGAAGTCACTGATGATATTGGATACCAAAAGAGGGTGCGATTCAAACTCATACGACGGAGAGGCGGTGCTCCTTATGTGTTGAGATGGGAGACGTGACTGAGCCATAGAATAATTCTGTGTAATTGTGATCTCGCATCACGATAAATGTTATGAGAGCTTGCGAGCATATGTTCCCCGCATAGCTAGGCCAGATTCCCAGTCGGGATTCCGACGCTAGGGTGAAAAAGAAAACATTCAGCAATCGCTCCGCTGGGAGCCAAGCGATGGAGTCGCTTTTATTGTGGGAAGACGCATTGTCGGCGAGAGATCCCAGCCCCGTAAACAATAACAGACAACAATATATTCTATGCCTTACCGAGCATTTCGGCAAATTTGTCATCGCAGCGCCTCTATCCAACTGCAACTGGTAGCATTTATGAAATGTCACTAGTTACATAGCTACATGCGTCCTGGTTGTCTGCCGTTGCTTACAGTCGCAAGCGCAGCGCGGCTAAGAAATGACAGCATGATCGCCACGGACTCCCTCTCTCGTCTGTTAAAGGCACAGTTAACGAAAAATTTGGGTAATCCAGATTACGGAAGTGGAAGATGAGATGTAAGATTGTGTCATGAAGGCAAGAATCTGCGTAAATAGCTGTTTCCGAAGTGAAAAAGGCTTCGAAAAACCGTTAAAAATGGGGCTGAATGAGTTTGAAACCAGAAAATTGAAGAAGAGTGGGGCGTTTGAACGAGCTATGTAATGTGTGTCATTGCGCACGTGTGGGTCCTGGTGCAAATAGTTGGCTACGGTGATCAAAAATTCATTCACTCCTAAGCGTAAGTTGACAAAAAAGGTCTAGTAACATCAAAAATAGCCCACCTTCTCCAGCCTCTTGAGGTAGAAAATTAAATAAAGGGTCGCAGCAGCAAAACGAATAACTGAGAATAAAAGAATGGGAGGAAATGTCGCCTCATCACTCGGCGATCAGCTGATTGTGTGTTGTTCCTAGAACGAATGTTGCAATCTGTATCGCCTCGACACTCGTCTGACGTGACATCGATCGAAGGGCGGGAAGTCCGGGCGATCCGGTAACAGGGCTCTCACCATGCCCTACCTGTTGAGTTTTGGGACTTGATAGCGTCCTTCCTATTACCCTCGAGGCCACTGAGTGTTCCTAGGGGGAGAACTTATAGACCGTTTTATCGTAAACTGTGCCTTCAAAGTGGGAGATCGTGTTTACTTGCAGGATCTGACGCCCAAGCCGGGACCTTCCACCAAGCTGTGTAATCCCTGGATAGGCCAGTTCCGTGTTATGGAGGCCAATCATCTGCACGTTAGCATCGTCAGTCTTTCGGCCTTCCAGTCCACTCCTAGTAAGGCGCGTATGAATCAGATTTAAAAAAGCTTTATCTTGTCGGGTCTTGTTTTTACCACATTATGAGGGCCGGACCAAGATTAAAATACTCTTCTCTTAACAAAGACAACCCCAGCAGCTGTGGTAGGATATTTTCATCCCGTTCTGACCTCAGCAGGCATGCTCCACCAGATTCAATACCAAATCCATCCCATTAACATAATACTCTTTATAGGAAACGACTACAATCCTGCTGGATCTCGGACTCGTACACTCCAACGGCAATGTTTCTTTCTACATTTTTTCTCCTCTTCAATTCTTTATCCCTTTTTTACTCTTTATATATGAAATACCTACATTATTTGAACCATTCACTGGTACTCGTCTCATTTCTTCTTCACTTCTTTTACTTTCTCCCGTTCGTTTCGGTGCCAGCTGCTCGACTCACCCAACGTTCCCTTCCTTTTCAGTCTTTACACTCGATGTCCACTCTCCTTTCTTTTTTTGTCGGAATCACCTATGGTGTATGTCGTCCTCATCTCGTTGCGGAATCCGCGCCTTTAGCTACCTCAGAACCATCTATCAGATCTAGAATGTTGCAGAACAGTACGTTATGAGCTTATCTAACAAAAGCCAAAGCACGTTTGCTCAATCTACGTCCAATGGTTCTACTCTGACGGAAGGCGTCTCGGCAACTGCATCTGGAGTAGGTAACACCCTTCTCAACCCATTATAACCGCTACATGGACCGATGCCAGCCTTAACTCATCGACGAATAACGGCACCGACGCACTCTACGTGAGTTGCTCTTCGACTTCGATCTTGACCACACGTCATGGGCAGCACCTCCTTTCCTAATGAAGCAGACAGTCATAGGGCTGGTGCCCGAGTCTCAAACACAGAATCATCTTCTATAACTTCTACACGCGCAATGGGCCACTCCACGCTTTGTCTTCACAACCTCTCGTGCTTGGCAAGCTTCTTCTCAGCCACCCGCAAGAGGACCCTTTCTTGACATTTTCATTTCCTCTTCTTGCAGAACCCACCGAGCTGGAACGTCTATCATTACAACCGAAGGATACGGCAGTGACCACGCCCGTACCATCGTCATCAACATCGGCAGCAACGCCACGGTCGTCGTCACGCTTACGCTCCCACTCTGACGCTTTTCCGCCTTCCACAATCTGATGGCACCAGGTGGCTTCTCCTTCATTCGGCGCTACGCCATCCAAACGCGTGCGACCAGCAGAGACACTTCAGCAGTGAATTCAACCTTATCCAACCATTCCACCGCGCTGGGTCGACACTTCGGAAAACCACAAAGCCCATCCGCCCATCTTCATCCGTGGGGTCAGTACGTGACACCCCGACGTGTTCTTTAACCAAGAGAAAACAAGCTAATGGCGGCTCTCCATCTCCACGTCTACCGCCAAGTTCCTCGGATTGTTCACTTCGCGGACCGCTTCGTCAGCTCACTTTCCCTCACCGCTTCGTGGGTCACCTTCTCCAACGAACCCGGTGCCGTAATAGAGTGAGCTCAGGTTGAAGATATTATCGCTTCTCGGCAGCATGCGATTCTGTCAATCGACGACTTACTCGACCGCAGCTTCCAAGGCGACACCGACGATTATTCAGCGTGCGCCGTCGCTCCCCAAAGGGCTCACTCCCGCATACCACCGCATCAGGCGAAGAACGTCATCCGGTTCTGTACGAAGTCGTCGCCCTAGGGTATGGACAAGGTGTTATACTATGAGCAAAATACTTTTTCATACCGGGCTCGACCATCGTGAGCTTCAGTGTATTCCATTGACTCGAGATTCCGTCAACGTTCACTCAAGTACGCGTGGATTCGACGTGTCACACATTTCCGTCTAAGACTTGGTGCGGGTACTTTCTTTGCAGTTCACCCCTCCGCTATCCGCAGCAACGGCAGGGAGCGAATGCTGAGGCAAGCACGTTTACCCCGAGCATCTCACTTCGACGTCAGTCTTCCCTAGTTCTTCCGCGTTCAAGATTACACTAGGGTTACGCCATCTACAGCAGAACACCACTTCGGGTCATGCTCGCAGTCCATCGACGAGGACAGTTTGAGCACATTAACAATGTCCATGCTGCGTTTCAAGGATACCCGGGCGCAGTGCGCGTACCTCCGACACTTTGCAATTTCGACCTTGACGATGTCGACCGAGACAACTTGTATCTCGACGTGGCGCGCACGAACGTACCCTGTGTCATGCTTTTCTGTGTTCCAGTGCTATCGGGGATGGCCCAACGCGCCTTGGTGAACGCTCAACGCGAATTGGACTGGATACCAGATCGCTTAGACGACTTTAGCAGCTACTGGAGTGGCCCGATCTCTTCACATAGTACACTTCTTGCAGCAGCAAGCGCTGCCTCTGCTGCCCAGGCAGTTCTTATGGACGACAGACGGACATACGAAGTAGTGGCATTCGTTCCGAGTGTGGCAGCCCTCCCACTTCGACTCCACTTCGAACTTCATAGGATGGCTTCGGATTCCGGCTGGTTACGAGGACGTTCAGTCGACGTATGGGTTACTAACTCCGCCATGGTGGCACGAACCACGATTGCTCGGACATCACTCAGTTTCACCGGCCAGGTACTCAGTGTAAAACTCCATTCAGAACCACAGACTCACCGCGCCGCCCACCACGCAGTTGAACTTTACGGGTCCGTCGACGGCGGCGTTAGCGCTCGTTTGTGCAGAGCAACTTCTAGAACGCCGCTTGTAGTCTTCGCAAGCGAGAACCTGTTCGGAGACATTCCTACGAACGCACCATCACTGGCCAGCGATATCCTCAGCATGATCCATGGTAGCGCCTATCGCTGATCTACGGAAGCCACAGCCCCATCACGTCGCTCGTAAACCACGACAATCCTTTGTCGCTCTTCCGCACTTCGTTTTCGGGAGGACCAGGCCCGCGCGGTACAACTTGGGTGTGGGAATTAACCTATCCTAGCAACACACGCAGCTTTCGGTACGAAAAAAACTGTTGTAGGGGCAGTAATAGCTGCCCGTGCGGCAACCCCTGGACAATTAGTGATAGCCACCTCCTTCACAAATGTGGCGGTGACCAAATTCGCCGACACACTACTTCAGATGACGGAGTACCAACAATTGCCCATCGTTCGAATCGTCATCGACCCAGCCCTACGTGAAGGAGCGCCGGTCACAATAGTTGATCTTCGCAACATATTCCAAGGTATTCTGATCAGTTTTCCTGACGCCTTTGGTCAAGGGGTCGTGGGGTCCCTCAATGCGTATGCCCACGGCCGACGGCTGATCGAAGATTACTCTTCTATAGTGAGGACTTGGTTCATCTCACCGATGAGGAACGCGAAAAGTTCCGAATTGCTGAGGACGAAAACTTCGAGGCCACGGAGAATACCAGGTGGGACTCATGATGCGTGTGCGATTCCCAGCCACACTCGATAGAACGACATCGTCCTTCTTCAAATCGACCGTCCACAAGGCCTCTTCCACAAACTGCTCGCATGCTGCAAGGTTATCATTGGGGACGAGCTTCGCAAATCGCGGTGCCGGCTTTTGCCGCCATGGTCTCACGATTTCCAGCGGCTTGCGGCACGTCTTCATTTTCGATGCATATCAGTTAGCACCTCACCTTCGCTGTCCCGTTTCGTCGCTGCCGGCATTGCTCGGAGCGAGAGGAATCATGGATGTTCTGCTAGGTAAGGATATCCCCCTCGCGCCTCTAGTAACCACTTTTAGAGCTCACCCGTCTCTCAACTCTCTTCCGAATCGTCTCGTCAACAGTGGAGCACTCGTTAGCGAATTACAAGCCTCGGATTGCGCTTTTTTGGTGAGGCGTATCGCTCTTCCTAAGTCCCGCATCCCTTTTGTACTAGTCCACGTTAGTGAACTAGTACAAAAGGGATGCGGGACTTAGTGGCTCGTCAATATTCTCAGCGTCCTAATCTCACTCCAACGAAGATGAGGCACGATGCTGCGTAGATGTGGTGTGCGCGTTGCTGGCTAAGGGTATCCCTGGACCTGGTATAGCCATCGTCGTCTACTACAAGGACCAGCAGCACATCCTGCAATCGAACACCCGTCGATCAGGGGTTGCACTGCCACATGCATACCGTCGACACGGTCCAAGGCGGTGAAATGGGTTTGTTATAGTTCTCACGACTTCAGCTCCAACGAGATGCTTCAACCAGAGAAAATCAAGGTACGGAAAATCTTACGTCTCAAAAACGGGCTGTGGTGACAGAACTTCTCCTAGGATTCTCACGGCCTCGGCAGTGGTTCCGTGGCGACTCTCCGTATCCTTCCACTGGGAATTTAAACTTTTCCCTTCACAACGCGCGATCGCGTGCGGCGAACACGACATGCCGTTCGGGGAGAAGATATCGGACCCGCGGGCTGCCGCCACGAGCAATTCGTGCTAGCCAATCTGCAGGCTTATCCAACTGGAACCGCGTCATACAGTGGGCTCGCGAGAATGACGTCATCGTCAATGATTCGCCAGTTCCGGACCTGCACGCATAACCACTACAATATATGTCATGCACAGTTTTTCTTCCCTTCATTTTCTTCTTTCACTGAGAGTCCGAGGACGGACTTGTTCTAGAGGAGGGGGAGTTGTGTAAGTGGAGGTTAGGATGGCGATTAAAAGATGGTGTTTCTTATACAATAAGCTTAACGCGACGCTGATCATGAGAACTGATTACTGGAGGCAGCGACGCGGAGTGGAGATACAAAAGGGAGTGCAAGAAGGAGCGAGGAGAACGGTCGACCGGGGCTCGGAGCCGAAGTCGAGGACGACCACCGCGGCTTCCCACGCCTCGGGTCCTAGGAGACTCGGCAGACCACGTCTCCAGTACTCTTATTCGTCTTCACTTTTACATATTCGATAAATGATGTCTAGTACTATTGTATCGACCGTACAACCGAAGAGATTACTGTTCATTTTCAAGATTATTACTGCTCATTGCTGATGTTTGAGTAGAGGCAGAGCTGGTGACCGAAGAGGGTGAAAACCCGAAGATATTACTATACTCTAATGGTTTTTTGATTTGCTTCCAATTCTATTATTACTGTTCATTGCTAATGTTTGAATAGAGACAGGGCTGGTGAAATTTTGGCTTCTATCATATTAGTTTGGCATGAGCAGCAGTTGCTATGGTACTCTTACGATTGACATTGATTCATTCCTCATGTCTCGCATTTCTGCCATATTTCTAATTTTCCTGATATTTCATTCTTACACATAGAGGAAGTTACTTCCTTTTGTCCAATATTCGAATAGTATTGTTAGTGTTTGTTCTCCTTCTAGTCTAATAACCGCCTCGTGAAATGCCGAAGAAAATTTACATGGTGGTGAAGCTTTTAAGATTCTTGCCCTTCCAAGTCTTTCTCGGCAGAGTCAACAAGGCAGATACTACTTCTGAATATAGAATATCTCTTCTCAATAGAGTATCCATCCAGTGTGCACTTGAATGAATCCGTCAAATATTGTATTGTGGTTATGTACCGTGATTCAACATTAAATATATTGTTCTTCTCACCCTTTATGTATTTATCATTTCAAGATTGTAACTATTATAATAAATGTAGTATTGTTCGAATTAGGGAGTTATCTTTGTGTATGACATCCACAAGAAGACATTTATCAATCCCGATAGTAAGACAAACGGGTAAAGGCAAGGAAAATATATCATATTTAGAAGCACTGGAAGACAAATGACCTGAACAAGCTCACCCTGCATCTGTGCACAAAAATTGTTTCATCAAAGCAATGGGGAATTACACATATGGAGCAGATTGCGAACTGAACACTATTCATAACTACAAGCAGAGTGAAATTTCGACGTAAACGGAACAATGTCTATACAGTCGGGGGAAAGAGTTGAAAATACAACATAGTAAGGCACTTTGACTTCGATCGCATTATGAGTAACCTTATAGGATGCTGTTTCCTGCTTTCTAGGCCATTAGACGAAGAAATGAAAAAAAGAAGGAAACATGATAGGAAAACAATACAAACAAAAAGCTTATATTCAAACTATCAGTTGACAGATCGCTATTAAACCAACCCACCTAGGAATCAGGATTGAGGAGTACCAAGAGTGCTTAGTTGGTGTCAAATGAAGGCCATGTTTCTCAATGGCGAAGCGGCTGCGAAAAGCCGCGTCAAATGACCGTGTCAAACGACCGCGTCCCATACTAAAGCCAGTTAAATCTACCGATCCCGTCCGTGGCATGTTGCCACATCCGCAACGTTCGCTGAAGGGGCCTGCCGGCATTATGCTGGCCCCGCCCCAATTCCGATATGCACATGGCTAGATTGCGAAGTGGCAGCTCGCATAGAGCGCGATTATGGGAAAAGATGGAGTCTTCAACCGAGTCGAGTAATTAAAATCAAAATCGAAATGGGATGCAACCGCCTAGCTTGCCTTTTGCCAACTCTGTAAGCATTCTTTGTAATCACGACCCCAAATTTATATGGCAACAAGTTTGGCATGAAAACTGATCTTGCTGGCGGGAAGCTATCTTGCAAATACCCTGAATTATTGAATTTTATTGAATTGATTCTGGAGCCGCGCCGTGCCAGCGCGGCGATCAGGTGATTATGTTTCAAGATAAATCATCGGGGCATTTCAGGGCGGAGCGGTGAGCTGGGAGACTTTAACGGGGGGGGGGGTCTACCGAGGCTAGTCGTCATGGACGGTAGCCACAGTTCTATCCCTCTCTGGAAGGTGAAGCCTGGTCTCAACGAATCTACTTTTTGATCTTGGTCTCTGTACGCCGATGCATTATAATGCTGTATAACATCACGTGCCTCTTAATTTCCTTGTAACCTATAGCCTCGGGTTGCTGAATATTTGCCTTTCTATTGGTCGTCATTCTGATGATGAGTCATTACTTCTCAATTTCCTTCAGAAGCAGAGACTAAGCACGGCCCCCTGTGCGCGCGAGCTTACTGGTAGAAGCGAGTGCTCCCCCCCCCTCCGCTGTTGGAGGTAAGTTAATAGTCAGGTATTTCCCAGGTGACTCGGCGTGATTGAATTGGATGCGATAGGGCCTGTTCGTGACATTTGACCAGTCGCGGTCCGTTTTCTGCCATGTCTTTGTCCTCTCAGTCGACTCCGGACAAGGAATGTACCGTACTGCTATAGCTGCCAGTGACTCTTCGAGGAACTTTCTTTAATTGGCTGAGTTTTTTGCTGTTCATCTGTGTCTGGCTTTCGCGAATCATGAAATCGCATCCCTGAGCCAGCTAGATACCGTATCCCTTGTCGTAGCGAGCGATTTTTTTTACTGTAGAAGTGCACTGCACCCGTGGCAGGGCGGAGAAAAAAATAAGATGTTCGTCCCAAGTTGTAGTGAATTCATGGAGAGGAACCTTAGTGTTAGACGTAAGCTGAGCATCGCCGCGATTTACTTGTGCTCTGGGTTTATACGTGTATTTTGAGGTCGTACCAGGGACGTTAAATCATATTAGTGATGGCGGCGAGAGGTTTGAAGTGGACTTGCAGAGGATGAATCCAAGCTTATCCCGCTTGGGTACCAAGGTTCTCCCGGGGTATACAACTGTAAAAGTGTAAAATTAGAAAAAACTAATTGAAAGAACAGCGCAGAACCACGGTTATAAGTTAAATGGGTGATACCATCTTCGACGGCGTGGTATCTTTCTGAGGAATTTCAACCGTCATGGACTCGAACGGGCCGTGTCAATGAACAATTTCCGAGCGATTTGTGGTAAATTAGCGGTCATTCTATTGAAATATCCCCACCAATCATTCGCTAACTGCCCTATACTAGTTCTGTCGGATCCTGAAGTACATTTAAAGGAACAGTTCACGATAATTTTGGTTAATCCAGATTATGACGAAAATGGAAGAGAAGATGGAAAATAGTGCAATGGAGGCGAAGGAACTGCGTGAATCCCCGTTTCCAGAGTGAAAAAAGCTCTGAAAAAGTCGAAAAGGGGACTGGACGAGAGTGGGACTAGAAGAGTGAAGAAGAGTGGGGCGTTTGGACGAGTTATACAATGTGGGTCATTGCGTACGTGCGGGTCCTGGTGCGACTAGCTGACTACAGTAACAAAAATTCATTCGCTCAGAAGCTAACAGAAGTTAACAAAAAAACATGGTAACAGCAAAAATAAAAAAAAGCCCACCTTTTTGGCCTCTCGTGATAGAAAAATAAATAAGGGATCGCACCAGCAAAAAGAATAACAGAGAATAAAGGAAGGGAAGGAATACGTCGTTTCCTTACTCGGCGACCAGCTGATTGTGTGTGGGTCCTAAAGCGAATACTGCAATCTGTATTTCCGCGACACTCGTCTGACATGGCATCGACCGGAGGGCGGGAAGTCCAGGAGCGCGATCCGCTAACGGGGCTCATTCGACGCCCTATTTGAGTTTTGAGACTCGACAGCGCCCTTCCTTTTATTCTTGGAGGCCACTGGGTATTCCTAGGTAGAGAGCTCAGAAACCATTTTTACCGCGAACTGGGCCTTAGAGGAAGCGCGTGTACATCCTGGCGGTCTTTTGGCATCTTGCCATCGGCGACATAGTCCTTTGACCAAATACGCTGAGGTCATCGAGCGGGACGCGTCAACACTTACCCACCCCACGAAGGAGATAATCACCAGAACCAGGTAACGTTGCATGTGTTTCTTACTTGCCTTCTGACATAAGGTTCATTACAGGCTCCTTCTTACTTGCCCGATTACTCGTTTTCAGTACCTGGCTTTACTCACCCGTTCTTCCATCGGGACTAGGGTCTATTTATTATGTTTATGCATAAGTTTCCCCCTCGACAATTTTGTAAATATCTCAACAGCAAACCAACCTGAAGATTAGAGGTATGCACCATTACCATCCACGCCTCGACGCCAACGCCCAGGCAGCTTGTCGATTCCCTCCTTCAGGAAAGGCGGGGGCTGGACTAAAAGATGTCGTCGAGTACCGTTCTAAGACCATCTTCTATTTCAAATTTTTCCCGTCAGAAAGCGCTGCAGGTGGCTGAATAGTCAGTAGTCGGAAGGAATGAGGTTAGGTCTGTAGGGAGGGTCTAGTCGGCATCAGCCATTCGTACTTTCCCAGCTCGGGCTCGGTCGACTTTACGGTGTGAGGTCGGGCTTTGTCATGGTGGAATTCTATTTGCGCATTCGATCCACGAGTACAGTCGACATGATCTTTCAATTTCCGCAGCTGGGTAACGTATGTGGAAGTATTGATCGTCTGTCTTTTTTCTAGCGGCTCCCAGTGTTCAATGCCTCTTCTAGACCGCGAACAGAACAGGAAAGCCTTTTTGGAGTAGAGGTCGGCCTTTGGGATGGCTTCTGTCTGTTCTCTTTTGTCGACCACCTACCGCTTCCCCACTGGGTTATAGTAGAAAACCCACTGCTCATTTCCAGTGATCATCGAGTTGAGAAAGTGGAGCTTCTTTGGAAAGTGAGGAGAAAAGTGCATTTTCCCACCGTCTTCGAAAGGTCTTAAGCGGACAGTTCATGTGGGACCCATCGACCGAGCTTTGCTGCAGGGCTGCTCCAGTCCTCGTACCATCGTCAATTGGTTATAGCCGAGCATGGTCGTCACTCCATTGCTGGTTAGGTACGGGTCCTTCTCCACGGTAAAACGTAGTACTTCCAAATCCAACTCCATCGGCCGACCCAACGTCGGAGCATCTTCGAGAGAAAAGTCTTCTCTCTTAAAATTGACGAACCAGATCTTGCATGTGGGGTAAGAGATGACGTTCTCGCCGTATGTATCCGCTAGCTTGATATAACCTTCCTTTCCATTCCAGCCAAAATAGTGATGCAGAATCATTCTGTGGCGCAGATACAGTCTGTCACGGTGGTAATGGTAAGGCATTTTCGTCTGAATATGCGGGATGAGTGAGTGATAGCTAGAGTGATGGAAGAGTACCATGTTCAGGTCACGCACGCCTGATGGCGAAATACCATCATCGATCCAAACGAAATACTGAAGGATCAAACACGGAAAAAACCTATGCATCAACCCAATGTTTGAACCTCATGTCTATCAACTTCTATGTGATCCTAATTTCTATAACTAGTACTTTTCGGATATGTATAATGTGTTTCGTGTTGTTGTTTCATGATCCCTCACACTTTCTTGACTGTCAGCTCGATCGGCAAAATTTCAAACAGTCGAATTTTTCATACGCCTTCCCATCACAGGTCACTCTTTATTCCTTACGGCATCAGTTTCCCGGCATCGTCAAAGTTCGAGCTAGCTTGATAGGATTACAGTCTCCTTTAAATGTTTCGATTTCTCGACTTATTCCCAGGTCTTATCACTCCTATTATCAACATGAATCAGACCGTAATCGAAATATGAAAGGAGAATTTGAATCAACTCTGGAAAATGACCCTTCCGATCTCACTACTGGCTCCGCCCACCCTCATACAAAAGAGACTCTAGCCCTCCAACATTCATAACCTTTCATCTGTCTCTCAAGCTTTGCTCTCTAGAAATGTCAGCATCCGCTAACCTGACGGTAGCGTTGTTGGACCTCGATGATCGCACTACAGTTCGAGGAAGGGATCGCGAAGGCATTACGGGTGTTACGGTTCTCACAATTGTCGAAGTCCAGGATGAAGCCAGGGCTGGGGCGACGAAGCTCGTCCGAACTATTGACGAAGGCAATCTGAGCTTGCTTTTGGACTTGAATAACTATTTTGCGGCCGTGGACGAGCGCATTGATGCACTGTCGTTGGTCGCTACGGTGAGCCAGATGGGGCCCTACCAAGAGTGATCCCACTCTCTTGATGTGGGGAAGACCCTCTACTATTTCCATTGAAGCATAGATGTCTGGATAACATTATGCGCATGAGATCTACCGCTCGGCCATCCCAACAAGAGGCCACTTCCAACTGGGTTATTGAGAGGATATTTTTTGGTGAGGAGGAAGTCATTCTACCTGAAGAAATCATTCAAAGAACCCAGCACCCGAAAAAACTCTGCCGTTGCCGGTCCTAAGCCCGGATGAGAGAGAAGGAGGTTGGTGAGAAGGGCTAGCAACTCCTCCACTGTAAAAGACTACTCGCACTGAGTAAACGATGAATACATTCAACCTGTTGCATTGAGAGTCTAACTTCAGCCCTGTGACGGAAAGTAGCCCGATACGAAGTTAGCTTTTCTCACTCAAAAACAAAACTTTTGTTGGAACATGGAAAGTGCGCACACTGTATCAACTTAGAAACTTTGCAAAGCTACTTCGAGAGCTCGACAGCTATCACATGGATATACTGGGAATCAGCGAAGTCCAATGGATCGGCTAAGGCTGTATTAGAAGCGATGAAAAGACTAGAAGGCTGTATTATTCCTGGGCCGGAGGAACGACATGAAAGAGATGTGGGAATCGTTTTGAGTAAGAGAGCGGGAAGGCACATGTTTGATGGAGACCAGTGAATGAGAGGATAATCACGGCACGATTTGTGACAAGGTACATCCGCATCGCATCAAGTATATGCGCCGAAGGGGATTACGAGGAAATGAAAGTCAGCTTCTATGAGCAACCTCAAAACATTGTCGACGACATACCGAGAAGAGATCTGAAACTTATCATTGGATTCGAGCGAACAATCATGTCATTCGCTTCTCTGAGCATCATATTAGCAGGGGCGAAAGACTAGCCTTGTTCTGTGAGCAGAATACACTGTGTGTCGGAAATACTTTCTTTCAGCACAAATCGATCCATAAGAAAAAATAGTGTTCGCCTGATGGGAGAACGAGATTGACTCAATTGGCCTGAGTAGGAGGTGGAGAACGTCTTTTCAAAATGTTCCTTCAGATCATCACTTGCTGAGGAAGCAGGAAAGGAAAGTCAAAGTTACTCGACCATTTGCTGTAGAGAAGGTGAAGGACCCGGTTACCACTGCAAGCTTTGCTCTGGAATTATGGAATTTTTGGAGGAAGCGGACATTCTGGAAGAAGAGTGGACATCCGTCAAACGAGCTATCCAAGACTGAGCTCAGAAAGTAGTCGGACGAAGACGCGGGAAACGGAAAGAGCAATGGTTCCAGAAAAGCACCTGGCAGAAGATAGATGAAAGGAAGCATTGGAAGCTATCGAGAGAACAAGCGAAGAATGAAGACGAGCTCGATGAAGCAGCCAGTAGATACACTGAGCTGGATCGCCTCGTGAAATGTTCCTGTCGCCGGGACAAGAAAGCCTGGTTTTTGCAAAAGATGGCTCGAACACTGTTGGAACATCCTTAATTTGCCTGAACCACAGAGTACTTACTGTTTCGAGGGAATGGAGCCAGCTAATGAGCCCGAGCACAGATGAGATCCCGGCAGAATTGTTAAAGGCAGGTGGCAGCATGACAGTGAGTACGGAATTGTGTAACCGTTGCTGGAATGATGCAGAGGTCCCAGGAGGAAAGGAGTTATTGTGAAGCTACCTAAAAAAGTTAATTCGGCGGACTGTGAAAATTGGAAAGGTACCACACTTCATTCGGTTCCTGAGAGAGAGTTTTGCATTGAACTGTTGCGACAACTCTGTGATGCAATTGATAGCAAACTAGGAGAAGAACAGGCTATGTTCAAAAAAGGAGGATCGTGTGTGACCAATAGTTATCCTCGTAACATCATTGAGCAATGTACTGGGTTAAAGCATATACCCTTCGTGAACTTCAGAAAGGCGTACACCGTGAACCGTTATGGAGGATACTCAGAATGTACGGCATACCAAGACCTCTATTTGCTTTTTCAAGGCCGTAACTTTTCATGTTGTGTAAAGACGGATACAGGTTTACCCTATTCTGCAGAATAGAGTACGGCAAGGATGCATCCTTTTGCCAGTGCTGATCAAAATCTGCCTAGATTTTGTCATGAGGAAAACATCGCAGCAAACAACGGTAGGAGTACGCTGGTTTAACTATGAAAGGCTCACTGATCTGAACTTTGCGGATGACATCGCTCTCACTGCTGAAAACAAAGACAGATCGCAAAAGGTCACCGATACTTTCAAATAAGAAGTGAACATGATCGGATTACGAATAAGTGCCAGTCAGTCGAAAGCCATGTCAATCGGTCAAGCTTGCATGCAGGTGAACATCAATGTGGAGGATACAATGTTGGAAAACGTCGACAAGTTCACTTGTCTCGGGAGTACGGTAACCCATGATGGCGTTTGTAGCCGGATTGCAAAAGCTACAGACGTGTTCAGAACACTCCAGCCAATATGATCACTATCGTCCCTATCTCGAAACACGAAGATCCGCCTGTATTCTTCCATTGTGATCCCTACCGCAATTTATGTAAGTGAAACATGGGAATATATGGCTAATTCAGTTGAAAAGATGAATGCTTTCTACCACAGATGTCTGCGAAGGATCTTAAGGTACGGTACAAGGTTCACGTCACGAATGAAGAAGCTCTGCGCCGCCGGTATGAATAGTCTCCACGCGGTTGTGGCACGGCGTAGGCTTCGATTGGTCAGTCACGTGTTGCGTATGCCGCAGCTACATATCCCAAAAACGGCTATGTATTGGAAAGCTAAAGGAGCCAAGCGAGGAAGAAACCGTCCCAGAAACACGTGGAGAAGAACACTCGACGACGATTTCAAAGTCATGTATGTTTTCAGGGACGAAGGAGGAGGCATCGCACAGGATCGGCAACAGTGGCAAGACTCAATCGCTCAATATGCCCAACGGCATGGGAGGTACTAAGTCTCTGTAAGCACCGGTATATGGCTTGTCAGGCCTTTTCCTCCTGTCATCAGCAAACGGAAGAATCAGCATCCACCTATGCTCATAAGCTTTTAATGTTGGTTCGGGCAGCCACGTCCAGCCAGAACGCGGTCAGTAATAGAAATTAGGATCATATAGAAGTTGATAGACATGAAGTTCAAATGAATAGACCCTAGTCTCGATGGAAGAGCGGGTGAATAAACCCAGGTACTAAAAACGAGTAATCGGGCAAGTAAGGGGGAGCCTGTAGTACACCTTATGCCAGGAGGCGAGTAAGAAACACATGCAACTTTACCTGATTCTGGTAATTATCTCCTTAGTGGGGTGTGTAAGTGTTGACGCGTCCCTCTCGATGAATTCACCGTATTTGGTCAAAGGACTATGTCGCCGATGACAATATGCCAAAAGACCGCCATGACGAACACGAGCTTTCTTAAAGGCCCAATTCACGATAAAAATGGTTTCTGAGTTCTCTACCTAGGAATACTTCAAGAATAACAGGAAGGGCGAGTCACAAAACTCTACTAGGGCATCGTGGGAGCCCCGCTACCGGATCGCTCGGACTTCCCCCTTCGATCGATGTCACGTCAGACGAGTGTCGAGGCGATGCAGATTGCAGTATTCGCTCTAGGACATACATACAATCAGCTGATCGCCGAGTAATGAGACGAAGTTTTTCTTCTCTTCCTTTATTCTCTGTTATTCTTTTTGCTGGTGCGATCCCTTATTTAATTTTCTATCACAAGAGGTCAAAAAGGTGGGCTACTTTTGCTGTTAGTGTCAGACAAGTGGATGCTGTGTTCCAATAAGTCATTCACTAGTTATCGGTATAGAGCAGCATTCCTTGATTCAAGTGTCCGTCCACTAGCCATGGCCACAGTTAATACAGCTGCTGAATCCTTGCTTGTGGACTGTCTACCGAAGTAAATCTTGAACCCAAATCTTTAGTAAATTTTAGCCCCCCCCCCCTTGTGCAACACCTTCGAAACACAGCTTGGAGAGTTTTGTTCTTTAGTTTTATTCTCGTCGGGTTCGACCAATAATCTTTGAAAAGCAATCTCCAAATCGTCCACTGCAGACTGGTCTATTTCGACTCCCAAAGCTAAGTTATGCATGAAACCAGACTTGAGTAAAGTTGAAAACTCATAATCACCTAATTCGCACTCTTTCAAGCTGAATCATGTAAAAACGCTTGGAAAAAAACAAAAAATGTTCAAACTAGAAAATTATATAAATCTTGAGATAGCGCGGCTCAGCGGTGAGCCGCGGAAGCGGAAAATTTTGAAATGCGTCTGCTCCGCTTGCCAGACACGCAAAAAGGCGCGCTGTCTTCAAAGGGTCAAACTGTGCCTGAAAGGGAAAGAGCTCCAGGGTGGGTGAACCAATTGGATGTTATTGTTATCCCATCTCAGGTTTTTGCATGAGGTAATCATCTTACCCACCCCAGAGCTCCTTCCCTGAATGTTAGGTAAAAACAATATTCTCTTGGCTAAACACCATCTCCTAGCACATGTAGGATTGTCTACCCTTCCTACTCTGCGCTCTAGCCTTCCATCTTTCAAAAGAGCGCTGGCGCTACCCCTTCCCCCAATACATTTCCCCCTTTTCGATATTTTAATGCTTCGGAAAACATAAATGTAGTCGGTGAAAATGTAGTTGGGGGTGCCAGGGCCCTTTTGTGCTCTATGTCTCTAACACCAGGCGGCAGAGTGCATAGATACCGCGCTGGAGCGCATAGATGGTTTCCTCCCATCCTAAAAGTTGGGGGAGGAGATCCGGGGTGTAAGAGATGATTAGGATCAAGATGAAGGGAAAGTTTTTGGCGTTAATCGATCCCGTCTGAGGGACGCATTGCGGTGGCCAGCCGATGTACAAGTCAGTGCTTTTATCCTCCCAGACTAGTCTGGTACCAATTAATCGACCCCGGAGGGATTGAATGCTTGGTTGGCCTAGGCGGATATCGATCGGGGACTCGAACCTGCGACCGTGCGTGTGATATAGTGCGCCACGTGCCTCTACACCACCTCCGCCCGAAGAGATGATTACCTTAAGCAAGGACCTGGGATGGGGTAAGAATTGAATGTCCACTTGGCTCACCCACCCCGGGGCTCCTCTAACGTTTAGAAAGGGATGGGATGGGTGAGATGATTAGTTCGAGCAAAAAGCTGTGATGGGATAAAAATTGATCATTCAATTGGCCCACCTACCCCGGAACTCCTCCCCTAACTTTGAAAAGGAGAAAAAACCATCTCTGCACTCTAGCGCGGTCTCCATACACTCTGCCGCCTGGTGTCAGAGACGCAGAGCGGAAAAGGGCGCTGGCACCCCCCTCCCAACTACATTTTCGCCAAGTAGTCTATTTGAAAAAAAGAAAATTCTCGGGTGGGCTATAGAAGACGGATTATAATAGGACGGCTCATGACTGTG
The DNA here is from genome assembly GCA_900617895.1 of Haemonchus placei. Taxonomy (NCBI): domain Eukaryota; kingdom Metazoa; phylum Nematoda; class Chromadorea; order Rhabditida; family Trichostrongylidae; genus Haemonchus; species Haemonchus placei. The sequence goes on from UZAF01016852.1 coordinate 43,574, forward strand.
TTGTGCAGTAGATGGCCACATGACCCGAACTTTCTCTGCGTTTCTAACAGCAAAAGGTTAGAGCGCATAGAAAAATAGTCTTTGTAAAGGACACGGGGTTGGTGGTGGAGGTCCCACTGGTCAGACAAGCATAGCAGCTGAAGACTGGGGTGAACAGGAGTGGGACGGCCGAGGACATAAAATTAGTCGCGATCGCTACAATAAAGTTCAAGAGTGAGTTCAAGTAGTTCGTAGGTCGCAGAGGCTGCTTTCATAGTCCGCCGGCCTGGGGACTACTTGTCTGCGCTATCGAACAAGATTTATTTTAAAAACAAAAGTCAAGCGCCGCTCCCGGCCGACGCACGCGCTCGCAGGCCGGCCGGTGGGCTATGAAAGCAGCCAGTGAATCGAACAGTCACTCGGGCGCGCTGCTTGCATTGGGGCGTGAGAAGTAAAGCCCCACAAACTACCACCTCCAAATTTCTTCCTTCAAATATCGAAGATTCGCTTCCTAATCGCTATGAACATTTATTGTCATACCTACTCCAGGTGTTCATCAGGCCCAGAGGCGACAGACAGGACGGGAGCAGGGACGCGCGGCTCAACGGACGGACGTAGGTGCTGACGACTGTACTCTTCCAGTAGACGACGGCGGACTTAACAATGCGTGATGAGATTAGTCCTCAATACCGTAACATAACATTCCAGAGTTATGCCATGTTGCAATGACAAGGGTAGGCGGCTCCCTTGACCCATGCTCACGCTATTGACCGGTTATTGACACGCTCGCTCACACTCGCTAACTACCGCTACACTCGCAATTCTTGCAAATCTTACAACTCCCCTCCCCAAAAGAGCCCGTCCTCGTACTTTGACAGAGGGACGGAAAACAGGGAAAAAAGAAAATAAAGCCTCCCTTGGCTGTTCAAAGTATTGGATGGAAGTGGGAGGGGGGGGGGGGGGGGGGGGGGGGGGAGGGGGAAGGAACATCACGTTCAACCGAGAAGGTCGGGGAGTGCGGCCGCAGTGATGAGGCCCACGGTTATTAGCCCAGCGGAGGATGTCATGCTAATAGAACACGCCAATCAGAGACTTCTGACGCAACACGAACTGGCCGTGGCGGCATCTGGAGAGAGCGACGTTGAGACGATGCGGATCGTTCAAGAACTCTCCGCGTGCGGGAACGAGTCCGGCACGCGTCGACAGGAGTATCACAAGTCTTTCTCGCGGCCTTGTACAGAATCAATCGTGAGAAGATCAACAGCTGACGTCTCGGCGAACTGCGAAAGGACCCGAAACTGCTTCTCATAGAAGACTATGATGGCGATGGGCGACGGACGAACATTTTAGCAAAGGAGACTAAGAACGATCTGGCGGCAGACTTTTGCTTCTTCTTAATTACTGTGCGACCCGCTGATAGACCCTTCATTGATGTTCTCGGAGCGTCCACGAACAAGAACGGTACAGGGGGTTAGGACAACGAAGTTCTGACAAGAAGAGTGGGCGATCCTCGGTGCGGATACCGTTGACGAGCTGATGTTCGTAGAAGCCCAAATTAGGAAGTTCATTCAGCAGCGCGGGTGCTCCGAATGTAGTATTTAATGGTGCGACGGGAACTCCTTTATCTAGGATTACGTTCATCACACTCTGAGCTCCTAGACGAGCAGGACTGGAACAGGGAGGGCAACACGCGTGTGGTTCCAACTGGCGTGTGTCGCCGAAGTAGATGTGACACACTTGCGGCGGAAGGACAGTTCAGGGATCTGCGAGGCTTTGTCCCATCAATGCTGGGAAGGAATCACATCCGTAAAAGATACCATCGGCAGCGATGGCGTTGAGAAGGGCCGAAGTCGTGATACAAACGACTGCGGGAGACCAAACCTGGAACATGATTGTTATGGCATCGGTCTGAATGCGACATTCATCGCGTTCAGGTCCTGAAGGTTCGATGGCAAGAACGATCTTCATCGATCAAGATCATAAATCGTTCTAAGAGCTCCCGGCTTCGCTTGTATTTGAGGCATGTTTGAAGAGATTCCGGAGAAAGGGCGTCTGCATAAACTTTGGGCAACTGCTCCAAGATATTATGCAGTTCCATGGGAGTCTGTGGGGCTCTTCGATGAGGGCGGCGTCAGATACATAGCGTAGGATGTCAAGGTGGTTATAGTCGTAGAGGCGCAACAGAGTGTCAGTGAACTGAGCGACTGCTACCTCAGTCGAGGGGGTAACGATTTTATATTCGTTGAAGTTAGAGAATGTCGGCTCAGCGATGAGAGCACCAATGATTGGCTTACCCGTGCCGAATGCGGCTTGAATCGCTAAGATGGGTGCTCAAGTGCTGCGACTTGATCAGGATAAAGTGCAAACGATTGACCTCCTCTGTAATTAAGACGTTCTTTAGCTATGGGACAGCTGGCCCTCCCCGTATACGTCGTTGACCATAGACGGCACTCAACTCAGCGACAGCCTGCGATTTTTTGTTAAATGCGCCAAAAAGGCTCTTGCTGCTAAATACGCCCATAGAGCGGCTCGGCGCCGGACGGAGGCGAAGCTAGTTCTAAGTAGACTTCTACGGTCATGGTGTTATTCCGGGTGGTAACATGCGGGAGACTGTGCGGGCTGCGTAGCGACAGGGCGGGGCCCAAGCTGAAACGGCAAAACGCACGGCGACGCAGCGCTGTACGTAGGAGTGCTCTGCCTGCTGAACAGTAGTTCGGAGGGATCGTGCTCCGACGATTTAGTGGTACACCGGTTTCTGGAGTCCACTTGGAGGACATGTGTGCGATGGCGAATTCGAATCGGAGTGGAAATGCGCAAATCTTGGCCATGATGACGTGTAACATGTGTGTTCTCCTGTCGTCGTTCATGTGTTTAGCGGCTGCGAGAACCGAACAAGCTACGTTGAACATTTGTGCCATCCGCTGCTGCGCAAGCTTGGAGTTACGGCGATAATCGTTGAAGTCCCTAGAGCGATCGATAACCCAATCCTTCTCGCTTCGAGACAACTTAAATGCTCTGACCAGGGAAGGGTTTTGAAATCCCGTGGAACTATGAATAGAGACCTAGGTATCTCGATAGGGCTTGGAAAGTTATTAACAAATGTGGAAATTAAAACTACAACATGAATTTACCAAAAAAGTTGTGAGCGTTCAAATTTTGCATGCTCAAAGCATGAAGACATAGTGCCAGTTGATGAGCGCAGTTGCCCGCAATGGCCACAAGGGTCATCGTGGCGTGGTGATATTGCTCTCCATGTTCAGGTGGGCGGTGAGGGTTTGCTTCCCGTTGTCGTTTTCGCTTTTGCAAAACGCGCTTTCATACGGATAAGAGCTCCTTAACCGTTTTTTCTCTCACTAATTTCACTTAGCGCTTTGAGTTTACTGTTTTCTTGAACTCTTCACGAGGTTTTCAGGCATGCTTTATTAGGCTGACGTTTCGGCGGAATCGCCTTCTTCAGAGCCTGAAAGGATCATAACAATCTGTGACTATCCGACCAAACGTCTCCACCAACCCCACTAAAGCTCGGGACCCCCAGGGCACGCAAGTGATTGAAAGGAGAAGCACTCACCGTAGCTTTGTGGATTCTTCGAAACCACTCAGCGAGTGATGGTACCAACCGACCAATGTCAGCTGGTTTATGTTCTCATTAAAGTCTCTGCGAGAAGGCCAGCCTTATATAAGGTTGTAGCTCACGCGTGATTGCGAGACATTCTTCCCTACGATTCATTTTGGGACTGGTGACCTGTA
>UZAF01016852.1:48803-59503 GCA_900617895.1 Haemonchus placei
TACAGGTCACCAGTCCCAAAATGAATCGTAGGGAAGAATGTCTCGCAAACACGCGTGAGCTACGACCTCATATAAGGCTGGCCTTCCCGCAGAGACTTTAATGAGTACATACCCCAGCTGACACTGGTCGGTTGGTACCATCACTCGCTGAGTGGTTTCGAAGAATCCACAAAGCTACGATGAGTGCTTCTCCTTCACTTGCGTGCCCTGGGGGTCTCGAGCTTTAGTGGGGTTGGTGGAGACGTTTGGTCGGATAGTCACAGATTGTTATGATCCTTTCAGGCTCTGAAGAAGGTGACTCCGCCGAAACGTCAGCCTAATAAAGCATACTTAAAAACCTCGTGAAGAGTTCAAGAAAACAGTAAACTCAATTATACAATTATGCCGTGGTTCATAGAAAGCCGTACATGGAACTTAGCGCTTTGTTTCGGCTACCATTTGCGATCACCTATCACCTGTCACCGTACTTATTTAGCCATTCTTTCAGCCCCTTGAAGGGCTGTAAACAAGGAGATACAAGATCAAAAACCATTTCTACGAGCCCCTGGTTGTTTGGTTTTTGACCTTGTTCTTCTTTGTTTTCAACCCCTCGACCGACCGTCTGCCGCCCTCCTCCCCCCTAGCGCTGCCTCGTGGCACGCCGGCCGGCCGGCCGGCCGGCGGACTATGAAAGCAGCCATTGACGACCGCGCCTTTTATATTATCCTTACAACTTACAAACTTTTCATTTCTCTTATAAATGTAGTTGGGAACGAATGATTTCTGGACCGCAATGTCTCAAGATTCTCTAGAAGGCTGTGAGCTCAGTTGATACTTACATGAACATGAAAAAATTATAAGAACACTCGGTAAATAATATGGATACTACAGGAGCACGATATGGTGTAGCCCGCCGGGGGGCCACGCGGTCGTCAATGGGTTAAGATGTCTTGAGGTGGAGGGGGAAACCCGAACACTTTAAACAGATATGCGTGAAAAGCTCAAGATTGATGAAACAATCCAAGAATTGAGTGAATCAGATGTGTTTTCCACAAGATGCGAACCTAATACTTGCTGTCTCTCCACAACCGTGAATGAAACAAGCGACCGATTCGAGACCGAAAAATACCCGTTTTCTCTGCCCATTTTTTGGGTTGTTTCATCGATGTTGTGTTTTCTCGCGTGTCCAAGACTATTTCACTTTGTTCGTGGGTATGTGTGTTTCTGTGTTAAAAATGAGCGAGCCTTACAGAAATGATGTGGAGAAATTTAAAATATGTGCAGTGACCTATGTGATAGATAGGTGATCGCAAATGACAGACGTAATAAAGCACCAAATTAAATTAGTAAGAGAAATGGTTTAGGAGCTTTTGTACGGATGGAAGCACGTTTTGCAAAAGCGAAACCGACAACCAGGAGCAAACCCTCATATCTCACCTGGAGAGGGAGAGCACTGCCACTACGATTCCCAGCCGGTTAGTGACGAGGCTACGTAGGGCGTCCCCAGGTGGCAGATAGGGGAACTAATTGCCGACCAAAAGTCAACGGTACTTGCCCAGAGACGGTGGATTTAGGAGATGGACTCCTTGACTCTGCTGTGCTGGGTCGATATACCATCTGTTTCTTGCAGGTGTATCCACGCGTCCGTGTGTGGAAAGTCTATGGGTGCAGTTGGTAACCTGGTCAACTTCTGGATAGCCTGGCAAGCCCTCGGAGTCAACCTAGCCCCCTGGTCAGAGCCTGGCAAGCTGCACGTCGTGTATCTACTGGCCAAAGACAGTAATGAAATGGGCCTCATTCCCCTGAGCCCCCAATATGGCAGCGTTGGGTAGGACCGCTCGGGAGAGGCTGCTAAAAGCTCAGGGCCAAAACAGGCGGCCCAAGAGGAGAAGGACTAACAAGGGAAGGATACTTGGTCGCAGTGGCCATTCAAGATGAGATGTATACCCCCGTAGGTGGTTTCGAACACTGATCTCAAATCTGTATTCCAAATCTGCGAAACGATTCTGGGAACAAAGTTACGGGCCCGGGGCCTCCCTGTGTTATACCACTGCGCTGAACGGATCACCGAGCCGAGCAAAGTCCTTAACTATGCAACGGTGGCCGGGGGGATAGTATGGTGGGCTGATAGGCATGACATCAAGGTTCGATTCCTTGATGCATGGGCTCGTTTTGCTTTTCCAAAAAATGAGTCCTAAACGCTTGCAAAACGTTTTTGGGCTCAATGTTGGGCGTCTACAGGGTTCCCTCACAATTTAGGAATCCGGGGAATAGTAATCCAATAAAAATTTTTCCTACCGCTATTGGCCGAATATATGCATACGTATCTCTACCCTGAACAGTCGAGATGGTGTTTGAAATCTTCGGCAGCTCCCCGTACTTACGGTAGGCTTCGGTCGAATGACTCATCCGACCAGAGCCCTCTTTGGGAGAGATACGGCCCACAGATTCTAGGAAAGGTACCCGCGCTTTCGAAGGGGTGGTACAAGTTAACTGGCATTGTTGAAAAAATACTGTAGAACAATAGTTTATCTCTTTGTGTGCACATATGATTATCCGTTGATTCTATTCAGGGGTAAATGTCCCTCCAAGAGGCGCTTTCATGAGGTAAGCGTGGTGGAGCGCTGGGGCATGGTACCACGGCTGCCCTCAAAATCCTGTATCCACCTGTGAATTGCTCTGAATTTTACTCCTATGAGCCTTCATTGTTGATTTGAAGCGGTTTCTACTGGAAATGACTGTCGTGCAATGGAACTCCTTTATTATTATAAATTTATGATAACTCATCCTTACAANTCAGCGCAGTGGTACAACACAGGGAGGCCCCGGGCCCGTAACTTTGTTCCCAGAATCGTTTCGCAGATTTGGAATACAGATTTGAGATCAGTGTTCGAAACCACCTACGGGGGTATACATCTTATCTCGAATGGCCACTGCGACCAAGTATCCTTCCCTTGTAAGATGACGATCTGTACTCTCAAGGCACGGACGCCTGCATCGGATGCGTAAATAGAAGACTTGATGATGCAAGCTAGGAAGATGACGCGCGACATCATCGGACTGACCGAGACGAGAAGGCATCGTCTGCTGCACGGTGTGTTTGAAACTAAAGAGGAGCTACTTCTTGCAACATGCGACAGCAGAGGCGTCGGCGGTGTAGGTGTCCTCGTCGACACGCACTTTGCCATGAACCTCGGTCCGTACGAAAGCTTAACAACTCGAATCGAACGTTTGCGACTAAGAAGATGCGGCTCAACTCCAGCTCTAACCATCTTTGTTGCTTACGCACCAACATCGAGTTACGAAGAAGAGGAGTTGGAAGCGTTTTATATGGATCTAGAGAGGCTCTACAGAGAAGACCACACTTTCTTCAAGGTCATCGTCGGTGATTTTTACGCCAAAATTGGCCCCAGAAGAACGGCTGAAGAGCTTCACATCGGGACTCACGGAGTGGAATGGAATGAGCAGGGTGAAAGGCTATCCGAGTTTATCATGTCGACCCACACCATCCATGATAACTCGCAGTTCCAGAAGCCCTCTCATTTAAGATGGAAATGGGAGTCACCTGGTGGACAGCTCCATAATGAAATAGACCACATCATCTTCAATTGGAGATTTTGCTTGACTGACGTCGCTGTTGTTCCGAAGTTCTGTACGGGATCGGACCATCGTCTCCTCTGCGCTAGATTCTGCTTTTCAGTGCGTGGGGAGAGAGCTATGAAGTTCAGGAAACGGAGCCCCAGGACCTCCACCAACTGAGACCACTTCGCTTCCCTTGCGTGTAAATGGGAAGATTCCGTTTTCGACAACATCGACGAAGAATACAACCGGCTTGTCGAGCATCTTCACGATAGTGCTACGAAAGCAGAGAGTCTACAAGTAGCCAAGAGACGACTCTCTTCGAAGAATCTCGAGCTGATACGCCAACGTGGAGTCGCGCGAGCTACAGGCAATTATCAACAAACGTCCGAACTTGCGAAGCTATGCAGAGAAGTGATAAAAGAAGATCTGAAAGAGAGAAGAGCAGCAGTTATGGACGAAGCCGCCGAGGCGGGAAAGAGCATTTGCAAACTACTCGGATCCCTCAGCCCTCTACCGTCCTGGTACAGGTGTGTCCTCGCAGTTGACCATCCATTCTTCGTCGCTCAAAACCCGGTCCGTGCCAATGGCCTCCGGTGCCGGCATAACAGTAGCCAGTCAGTTTCTTCTCGCCTCGATCGGAATTGTCAACCTTGAGGCAGCAGACGTACCCTCCGCGACAGGTATGGCAGGGATACCTGTAACTTTCGTGGGCAGCGTAATGGTCGACCTACAGGTAGGAAGCGAGGTGTTCAAGCAGAAGGTGCACTTCACCGAGGGCCAGTGCGTACTAGACCGCGCAAATTTTCATGCTTTGATACTTGTTAATGCCCTTTGTCGCCTACCCATAGTCCGTTGACTGCAAAAATCGCCTCGTCCATTGGACGCAGTTGAAATTCTCACCTGTTTCCTTCCTCAAGTCGACCCTAAAGAATAGGTGTCGCACGAGCCATGGATACCACAACGCTTCCTCCCGGCACGGAAGTAATCGTGCCGAGCTACGAACTACACCGTTCAGGCCGCTACCCCTTTTCTGTCTTCGTCAAGCGTTTTCGGAGAAGGTGCCTTGTTCGTGTCCCTAACCGTCGTCAATACCCTGTACCATCGCCTGCTAGTCGCCAACCCCTCCGCGGCAACACAAGTCATCTTGTAGGGCCAACGTTTAGCCCTCACCATCCCTCTCGAGTAATCTGAGGGCAGCACATTGTTAGAGTCTTCTCTGTTGTTTTAGCGCACCGATACACGAAGCTGCAATCGAGACCGGAGTAGATTGTTCCCCTTCGAGAAACACGTTTTTTCATGTTGACCTATCTTGCGCCGGAGTAACCGATGCCCAACGGCAGCAACTGAATGATCTATTTGACGTGTTTCAGGACCGTATCCCAACTTCTTCCTACGACTTGGGATCCCATGAGTTTTCTCTGATCGTCATCAAGACGACCACTGAGATACCACTGGTAAGGTATAGGCCGACTCGTATACCGACTCGTTTTCAAAAGGAATTGGACGAGGACAATAACAAGCTGCTCCGTTCCGGTCGCATCGTCGAAAGTGATACGCCTTGGGTGCATAATACAGTCTTCGTCAAGAAGTAGGACGGATCGTTAGGAGTCTGTTTGGACTTCCGCCCACTTAACGACATTAGCATACCTGATCATTTCTCGCTCCCGCTTTGCTCACTCCGTGCAGTTTTTGAAAGGTTTTGGTTGTCAGTACCAAAGCTTCAGGTAACAAGCTGACTGAAATAGCGCAGTCAAATATCATGTTTCTTGGTCTTGAGATCTCTCACAACGCTTGTCGCCCAGCGGAACGTGATATTAGTTGTCGCGTCCCATTATCATAAAAGAGGTAAAAGGGTCCGTAGGTAAGGTAAACTCCTTCAGGAAATTTATCAAAGGGTTCGCCGCCATGGCGGCCCCACTGTACCCTCCTAGGTAAAGCTAAATTTGAATGGATTACACATCAAGAGACGGCATTTCTTTCCACCTGGGAAGCGCTCATTTCGCGGATATGCTTGGCCTTCCCGAGAACTCCCGAGGAAGGAGAAGGATTTGGGAACGACAACGATGAAAGGATGTTGCCCCTGGAAATGATCTAGAGGTGTCCGGATGTGAGGAATGACGACTTGCAGCAATATGGTTGATTAACTATTCTTGATCCCTCATTGTCCTTATTTCCTGATACTGGGTGTCCTCCAGAGCTCCCCTCCAATTGGTTAAAACCAAGCTGACTATCTATAGGTGAGAATTGCTGTGAGCTGTCATTTGCGGAAAATACGAAGGGCATTGTTTCGTTGCAGCCGATGATTGATGCTCTGCTAGTGACTACTTCCGTGGATGTATCAAGGAAAGCGTGCTACGTCGATCCAAGTCAAGGGATACTAGAGATACCGACGCAGAAGAAAGCCGGAAGCAGCGTCGGATATGGACGTATCCCTGCCTTAGATGTGCGGCTATGATAGAAGATTGCGCATTGTGTGTGTGTGTGTGTGTGGGACGAAGGGCTGTGTGGAGGGTGATGACTAGGATTAGAATATTAGTACGCTGACAGAGAGCCTGGACGGCGTGGCGGATTAGGTTGCCACCGCGTCGTGAGCTGCCAGCTGGTTGGAGGTGACAAGACCAACTTCTGCCGAATGAGTGACACGACGCACAAGAGCTATTGCGTGGCCTTCATCAGTTCGGGTCAATTGCATGCTACAGTCTAGAAGGATAGGGCTTCGAGCAGACCAAGGAAGAGCAGACGCCTTGGATTCACTTAATTATACGGTACCCATTAGAAAGCCATTCGGCCGAGCGCTCAGGCTTTTTCGTTCATACCTTCTTCTTAGTGGGGCAAATCACGCGAGATTTTGATATGTTTAACTAAAGCATATTCAACACTATCCAACACTACTCTATTGCGAAGCAGCAATACTCCCATAACTGGAGCAAGGTGTTTGTTGCGGTAGCAAGTTTCGCTAAATGCAAAGTTATTGACGTCTGCAGTTATTCGCACCTTATGTGCGTTTTTCTTCTCCTCGGCATTAGTGCTCGTACGCTTTAGACATGGGAAAAAGAAAGAACTTCCAAAAGGACCATCATTCGTATTTCCAGATGACTTTGTGTTCAAGCTTTTTGGAAAATCTGAACCATGATCAGATTGCAGGTTTATAGTGGTAGGTACCCATCATGCACCCATGCTACTCATATTGAAAGTTCGCGTGATAACATCAAGTGAGAAAGGAGTTATGATCAAAAAGTACAACTGAAGAAGCATTTGGCCGAGGACTCTCAAGCGCTACTGTTTAAGTAACCTTCGTATGCGTAGAGTAACACCCGAAGGGAGCAGAAGGGAACTCAAATTTGAGAATCAAGTGGTATTCCAAATGTTACCATAGGAGGAAAGTTCGCCATATACATACGCATCGCTTATGACGAGACATTAGTTTACATCCTCGGCTGATATAAACAAATGTAACTCAGGAATGATTCTGAAACGAGTTCCGAGTCACTTCGCATAGATAACCAGAAAAAGAATAGCTTTAGTATTAAGGCGGAAGACGAGAACCGTGAGTGGATAAGGATGCTCAGAAGAATTGGAAAAAAGAGATGAACAATTGAAAGCGCTTGGCATGAAAAACAAGTCGGTGGAATTTTCAGTCGGACACAACCACCGATGCTGACGAGAGTAGGATGCAAGCAAAAGTTATGGTACATATCAATAGGGTACGAATGTCAGATGATCAAAGACTATGAGATGAAGCAGGTGAATTATTACTAACGTGCGAGCTCTTCATTACGTTTGATTGAAGCGGCAATTGTGGATTTGAATTTATTAAGTTAAGTCTGAGTTTTGCCTACGGTAAGAGATAAATCTGCGATGCGCTGCTGAGCAGCGGACAGTGAGCTAAGTGGAAGAGAAGAAGAGACGTCACAAGCCATAAGCTGCTCGTCTCCGCGCTGAATCGGAGGGGCTTACAATCATGCACGAAGCAAGGCAGAACTGACCTTTTCCCTCTTCCTGTCCCTGATATAGATGGTTAAGCACTTTGTCGCGCCCGATGGCCGAATCCTCCACAGTCGAAACATCGGTCGACGTACCCAGGCTCGACTCGGCGTGAGCATTGAGATTGGGGGTTGCTAACCTGGAAAGAACGGCGATCACGTCGCTCGCAAGCCTGCAAAAATTTCTTGGGACATTACCATTCCTATTATTAGGTCTACTAAGCACCTGACCGATAATCCCCTTATCCAATCCATTTACTGACACTTCGGGTCTACCTGGGTTAATGAGTCGCTCAGCGGCAGCCTAACACATAAGCTGTTCAGCTATCTGGGCTTTCGTAACCGCCTGGTCGAAGGAGGGGGTTGTCCAGCTCAACGAAATACTGTATGTCCCCCCTTGTCCCCTGTATGTGCGAGACAAATTCTTCTAAGACTTTTTCTTTCTGTGAGGCTGAGTCTTGACCTGACTAAGTGAAGCACAAGGTTCGCGAGGGTTGATGAGGACTCCCCTGGCTCCTATTTACAGACTAAGAGTTTTTGCCTAGCTTCGTATCGTAAATGTGGACTCACAGACAAGTTCTTCAGTTAAGCGATGACGGCGTCGATCGTCAAGCTCCTCCACTTTCTCGCGGGTCACCCCATCTAGGTGGTCTATGAGGAGATTGGCCTTCAGTCGGCGTAACAATATGAAAAATGAGTCCCATCCTCGGATGAACCAGAGGAGAGAACAGGTCTTGGGCCAGCATCGGGATCTCGTTTCTACGGTTCCGTACCGCCGTAAACGGTTCGATCAGTTTAAATGATGAAGACGCATCACTTTCTTTGATCCCCTGTGTGTGCTGATGACTGCGACCAAGCGTCTCTCGGTCGCAGACATCAACACTCGCACACCGCACACCAGAGCACACCTGGGCAATTGCTGTAGACGTCGCATCTCGTCGAGTTCTGCCGTCCTTGGCGTGCCACACGGCTGTGTTTCCTGGAAACAGAGTATGAGGAGTCTAATATGAAAGAAACAGATTCTGGATCAAGATCAGCAGCCCAGGAATCTGCGTTGCCTTGCGAGACGTGCTCGGGATCAAAGACAGGAGTCCCTATTGACGGAGGCGAAGGCGATCCCGAAGTAGCGACGGAGGACGACTTACTGCATGTACGCGGCATAGGGTAATGCAACGCGTAGATGTGAAGCTTATATACTTCGCACAGAAGGGGTGCGGCTTATGGTTTGTATTGTATATCTGAAGCGAGTGTCTATTGAACTTTGCTTGCTATCTGATGGAGCTCGAAAAAAGTTCGCACACTCCTTTGATGTTGCTTGCGGCGAGGAAAAAACCTGGGAAATCGGGGGGTGGGGGAATGCCATGGACTTGTTAACCGATCAAGCTCATAGGAACTAACATCTATGTAAACAGAGCTCGTCTGCAGCAACAAAACGTGAGAAGCTATGCGAAAAGCTAGTCGCTTGTACCGTGGAAATATTTTCATGCAGCGTAAAGACTCCTTGAGCCGTCGATACAGGAAATTCGAGAATGGTTTGATACGTGTAAATCTGCGATAATAAAACGACCAATAAAATGAGGAGAAACATCTGAGATTGTTTAAATAGGTTTCTCTTAACTCGCCAACAGGCGATCGCCATTTAACATATCCATCAATAGTAGCCTATCATGTAAGGAGCGAATTGAAGCGTTTCCTCATAAAAAACCTGCGTGTTATCATAACATCTTGACTGCTTGCTCATGCCCCTGTCATGGACTCTCATCTATTGAGGGAAAATAGGTGCGCCTCAAAGTCTTAAAACTCGATATTGACGGAACCTATTCTTACTGTATCGTCGTGATTACTAACATAGGTTCACTCCATTCCCTCGATTCTGTACTTACCTTACCAGGTGTTCTCGGTCAAGTCTAGCAGGCCACGGGCACTCTAGAAACGCCATGAAATACACATCAAGTCATCATAAAATCATCATTCAATATTTCAAATATAGGCCAATGCAACGTTCCTCACAGAAGAAATGAGATATCACAACAATCATCAACGAGTGTGGCACCACAAGAGAAGACAGAGTGAGATGGATTCGGAGGGTACAGAACATAAACACCAGTAATACTATACTATAATCGGTAGGCTGACCATACTGCCCGCTCTTGGCTAAAAGGTCGTTCAAGAAAAGAGCGTTGATCATGCTCAATTTTCCTGAAAAAACTAAACAGAGTCAGAACAGTGATTACTTACCTCCCTCCTGGCTGTTGAGACTCTCTGCTATGAGTAATCGCGTGTGGGATTACCGTACGATCGATCCATATTGATACTACGCAACACCATGGACATTTCATTTTTATCAAATAAGTGCTCGAGTTAAATGGAGATCAGTCCGGTCGCCGATGTTGATAGATATTGGCTGGCGAGTAGCGCATTAGTAGACGGAAGGTGTCGGGCCCAGAGGCGACAGACAGGACGGGCAGGAGCAGCGAGCGTGCGACTCAATGGACGGACGTAGCTGCTGACGACTGTACTCTCTCGGTAGACGATGGTTGAATGGTAAAGTTTCAAGAGTACGGTATACTTATCAGGGACGACTTTTCCTTGTTCCCTTTTTTCTACTGCACTTGTTCTGGTACTTCACTGCTTTCTCAGGCTCGAGTAGTGCTGCTCAGAAACTGTAGTAATGTTGGCGGGATGGTTTTAGTGGGATGGGGAAGGTAAACATAAAGAGAACGTGCACCTTTTTTATCGGCTCGAGTCCACAATGCGTCAGTTGAACAGCTTGAAACGTCACACAGAGAGAGCGGGGAAATGAAAATTGGAATACCATGCAGTTCACTCTAGTGTTGTGCTCGTTTGTGGGTATTGCTCTTTGGAATAACAGCTGGACTAGGCACACTAACGGGTGCATCACATACCACAACCGCATGTTTACTACTTGTTAGAGGACCAATATAATTAGCATCAGTGCATTTCCCATTCATAACTGCTTCCTCACAGCGCTCGCATGACATTCACACTCTTCATCGTGCCTACGTGACTTTCGCAAGGACGCACAAACCGACATACAAACAAATACGCAAAGTTACCGCTTTATATATTGGGTCGTCCGAAAAGTTCCCGCCGATTTTCGACGCCCCGGATTTATCAACTGTTGTACAAAAGATG
>UZAF01016853.1:21126-33452 GCA_900617895.1 Haemonchus placei
CTTTATCTGTCACATCGGGTTTTTTGGTCTAACCTGTGCTCGTCTTTGGCACAGAGTGAAGAGTGGGGTGAAAAAAGTATGTCGGTGCCAAAGTCTGGTTGTTTTTCGAAGGAAAAGGGCTCTCGTGAACACGAGGTGTTATCATACCTACTGTTTTTGATCGTTTTTCTTTCCCATTCCCAAAGGGTGAACTGGGCAGAAGCCGAATGCACCCTAGACCTCCTAAGGACTCCTAGGGTAGCAACCATGTATACTTCAGAGCTCCTAGCTCGTTAAAAAACTCATACTTCCTCGTGAACAGCTGAGGCAGCTGTCAAAGAATTTCTGTCTAACTTACATATGTAGCTGTCAGAATGATCCAGTCTCCGTGTTGAACAGGGATGAAAGAGTGGGGCGCCTCTCACTGGAAGGCCTATAGGTAAGCCTTTTTCTGAGCAGCCATCGTTGTCACATGGGCATGCCTCTGGGTGTTATCCTGAACCGCAAAATTGATCGTATCACTTCTGGTCGAGGTTTTTGTCTGTGAACACGGTTCATTATCCCTGTGCCGGATAGATCGGAATGTCAAACATCATCAGCCTGATTCCCTTGTGTAATATGCTTTTTAGGTTATATGTAGTTGGGTTCGAACAAAAAAAAGTGACAGCAGATGGTTTGCCAATCAGTCGATGTGTAACAGGGCTATTGTGCCCTTTGATGAGTCTGGTACCATCAGGTTCAAAGGCCCTATAAACCTAGCCTTTGCTCCACCTTGGCCAGACTGAACTATTTATTCCAATAATCAGAGAAGACACGTGAGCTTAAGGCACCGTATACCATTCGGGCAGACTTGTGAATTTGGTCTTGCTCCGAGTCTCTGATTATTGAGTCCTTTCGGACCAGCATGGACTGAGCTTGAAGCTTCAAATCAAGGCCACCCTCTTGACCTTATTTGTAGATCAGCGCTATTACCATTACATACAGCTTGAAAGTGAGTGCGCGGCTCAATCTGAAAGTAGAAAGCAATTTCCTAGCACTTGATTTATTAGACAGACTTTATATCTGAATGCTTGCAAATCGGATGACCATCTGGAGTTCGGGGAATATCCTCTGCAAAAGTTCATTTATTACAACGAGTTGTTTGCCACCCGTTTTTCTTGCCTTACTGCTTTCACTGAGCATTTCGTGGTAGCTGTTTATGAGGTAGCGTTCGGTGTTTTTATAGCCCATTTTGTTTTACAACGGCGAAAGTCAAGTTCCGTGAAAAGCTGATGAACACACATTTCGTGACTTCGGCTGGGATGAAAATTAGAAGGATCTGGATCCAAGTGGATGTCATCTACAGGAGAATGAGAATCATGGGGTCTTTTGGAGGCGTTCAAAGGACAAAAATCCACGAAATTCGGAGAGCAATAGAAATTTGAAGGTCATAACTCATCCCTTATTCCTTTGGATTTGCCTCAGACACACAACCACAGAGGAAAGGGACTACTAGACTAGATTTTCACTTCTTCACCGTTCTAATGTCGTAGTTGATGCGTAGTCCCGAGCTCATCGCCCTCAACCATACCCCTGATGTCGTTTGATTGACCGCCTCGCAGACGCACGCTTAATTTCTGGGTATTTCGGCTCCCTTTGCAGACAATCGCGAAAATAACTGAAGTATGGAACTCTAGTCTCTGTAACACCGTGTCTGACGAGCTATGCCAGGAAAATATACAAATCGAAGCCAATCTATTCTTGGTGCAGATTTAAGACTATTCGCACACGCGCGCAAGCCGCATACTTATGTTTCATGAAATGCGGCCAGCTGGCCTTAGTGCCTTAGAACACGATGGATGGAGTTAAGAGACATGGCTAAATTTTAGGTACGAGCTTTGGCAACGACAAAAGGTCTCTGGGATGACGAAATGCAACGTGATTTACCGAAAAAATGGGAACGACATGGTGACATGATAGTGTTCCCACAAAATTCCTTCACCCACAACAACTGGAGATATATCGGTAGGTATTTCAGGTTTGGTAGTACGCTTTAACCAGGCTACAATGTAAAATCGACAACTTACTACTGGCTATTTTCTCTTGTACCAGCCTAATAAGTACCTACTTGTATCGTCTTAATCCCAGGTCGAGACTTATGGCGAGTGGTAGCCGAATCGTTGAACATTGCCCGATTGGGCCGAAAACGAATCATTGATGACGAGGACGACAGAACGCCACATGTCGATTTACTGTATGGAGATCATGGATGGGTGGAACATGTCGATGATCGTGGTATACGGTAGGGATCCTGTGCTTCATGTCAGAATGTTCGCCCAATAACCTTTCAAATTCTTCTGAAGGATAGACCCTCGTTTTTCTCTGAATTTTAGGATCTTGTAATTGTTTCAGATTCGTATATGATGCCTCTAAAAGAGTGTTCAATAATAAGAAACTACCAGAAATGCAACGTATATCGGAATGGGATTGTCATGGACAGACCATAGTGGATATGTACGCAGGTAATCATTTTTCCAATTATTTTGGGTTATTTTAATAACTCTATCGACCCCAGCAACAGGTCCAAGTTAGGATGGGCATTGTTCTATGCTCACAATCACCCCGAAATGCCGGTCCTATCTGAAAGTACCACCAATGTGCTCACAATCAGCCCAACATGCTACTCCTTCCTTGAAGTACCACCTTAAAAGAGCTTTATTCTCATTGCAAAGCTCACCAAGCACTTTTCAAGAGTAAGTTCAGATTTAGTAATGGAAGATGTACACGTTGGCGACCATTTTCAACCCCGTTCCCATCTCACTCGGTGAGCTCGTCCCCTGGGTAGTTTATACCTCGCAGAGACCCTCCACTTCGCTTTAAGCCGGCTTCTTCCTTGGTCCAATAGTTTGCATGGCTCGGGTCGAAGCTGACCTCTGACATCCATGATAATTACCATTACAGGCCTTGGTTACTACTCTCTACGATTTCTTGTATGCTGTGGAGCAAAGCAAGTGGTCAGCATCGATTGGTCAGATGACATGTGTGAAGCACTAAGGCGAACCGCTGAGGCAAATAATGTGGAGGATCGGCTACTCGTCATCGAAGGAGATAGTCGAAGGGTAGGGTTCAGCCACCTACAATAGGAACCAAAAGGTCCTTTCGTTCTACTTGATACCTTTGGTGCGTTTTTGTTGTAATGCTCCTCCATTTGGTATAGGAATAAAGGGTCGAAGGGTCTGTTCTCTGTCTCTGTTTACTTAAACTTCGAACAAGCCTGACGATTTCTGCCCTAACTTGTTGCGATGAAGTCCTGTTCAGGTTACGCCATGCTTGGTTGCTGATCGTGTTTTTCTTGGCTTAGTGCCATCATACCGTGCACATTGGCTCACAGCCTGCAAAGCACTAAAAAAGGAAGGTGGAATGCTGCATATTCATGAGGTGATCGACATTACTGCCAAAAAGAAGGCGGAAAAGGAAACTGCAAAAAAGTAAGTTGAACTCCGTCCCGAGTTACTTTATCTACTTGCATGATTGAGAAGTTTCGCTCTACGTTGTGCCTTTCGTGCCCCTTTCTTTATATTCGACTGTTTTTTGTACAGAATTACTTCAAAAATTTTTTTCAGGGTGCCACCTCCCAGACTACAATCGGTTGAAGAGGAAGGCTCATCAAAAGAGAACAAGCCTATAGCAGGTGAGATTGTGACGTTTACGTATATTTCTATGATTGCTTAAGTCATAAACAGTCAAAGGCACAGTGCACGATAAAAATGGTTTCTGGAATTCCTCCGCAGGATGAAGTTGAGGCCCCTGCGTATACCATATCTGGCACTATTAGGTCGGAAAACGTCCTAGTTAGGGCGTTATAAAGGCTTAAATATTGGCCCGTGTGTATCCTCGGACGAGTTTCACCGGCATTGTAGGGCTGCACCGATCACAAGGGAACCCATGTAGGAAGTCCAAACAACTTGTCGTGACCCATAGCGACAGTGAAAGGCAGTTCTATACAGTTGTTGCTTGATGTAGTCAGTTCTTTGAGCAACTGCAACATTTGAAATCTCGTCCGAATACCCCTACCATGTTATTTCCGTCATGGCAATCTCGTCCAACCTCTATTTTCCTTACTTTTGAGGAGCCATATTTCTCTCGAAATCAGCGAGTTCCCTCGCTTTCTTCACTGCCGATGAACTATTCCCAACCTCTGCTTCCGTATTTTGACTAAAAAGGGGACCCCAAAATTTTCGTGAACTGTGCCTTCAAAACCCTTCAAATGCTTTTTCCCGAAGGATTACGGACGGAATAATCAGATAGTTTTTCAGATAAAAGTATCTCAAATCCACCTGGAGACGGTGCTCCTGAGAAGGGTAAAGTAAAGCGTCAACTGTCCAGATCGCAATCCATTGTTGAGGAAATAGAAAGCAGGGTGTTGCCTACACCTAAGGTACAATTATCTGTAGTATTTCACGTTGAGGGAGGGGATGGTGATGGGTATAATGGGGGTCTGACAGTTTGCGAACGTTCCTGTGGCATGAAAGAATAAAACCATTTTTTAGGTGTTGAAAGAATTTGAACAAGGTGAATGGAAATCGTTGGCTGAACCTTACAAAGACTTTGCTATGGACTGTGCAACAAAGTAGGTGGTAGTAGGGATATTAAGTATTTTTTCCACACCGTAGATTTGCTAATTCGCAATAATTTTGTAAACAATTTTGATTTCAGCTGTACCCGGTTTCTTAACAATATTCATTTTTCGGACACCATGTATTGCGTTACAATTGTCAATATCACCAAGTGAGTTTAACGAGAAGCTATTAGGTTGGAAGATAAGTCCTGCAACACTTTGAACTAGTTTTTAAATTTTATATTTCATTGCCAAACGAAACCTTCAATCTACAGTTTGATCACCATTATTATCTAAAACACGTTCCCATCTTTCGGGCAGCTTCTCGATCCCTCTTCTCTAGAATTTCGGTGGTCGCGACGAAAAAAGTGGTCGATTTCATTTTCGAGTCGACAACGATTATCAAATTTTTTGCCCTTTAGCGCTCTGAATAGGTGATACTGGAAGGCGCTAGGTCCGGTAATTAAGCTGGATGCAGCAGCACTTCCTATCCGAGTTCCATAATGTTTTGACGAGTTTCGTTGGCCACATCCGGGCGTGCGTTATTGTGGAGTAGGAAGACAATGGGTCTTTTCGGGCGTAGCTCTCGCAATACGTTGGCCATTTTTTGTAGCTTGTTAGCGTAAACTGTGGCCGTCACTGTAGTGCCACTGTTTAGCATACTCCAGTAGATCATTCCACCGCAGTCCTACCAGCAACACAATAAAACCCTCTTCTCATGAAGGCTTGCATTGGCTCCGTAGATGGCTTTTCTCCTCGCGCAACCCTAGTGGCGCTCATGTGTATGGTTTACGTGAAGCACCCAGCTCTCATCCATGGCCACTATGTCTCGTAAGTCCTTTCGTCGAGAACGAAGCAGAAGAGACTCAGCTACGTGCATCCTCTTTCTCTCGTCAGACAGGCGTAGTTCATGAGGAACCTTTTCACGGGCCCTTTTATGTTTATTTTCGAAATTTTCCAGGAACACTCTACAGCAATCAGGCGCGAAAACATTTTAAAAAATCTTTGGTTTTTTCCTGGAGGAATATGTTCAGTGTTGCAGGACTTATCTTCCAACCTAATATTTTCACCAGTTCATGAGTCATAAGTAGTAGATATGTGTCATTTGGTCCGATTTTTCTCACATCAATGCGCTTACCATGTTTTTGGGCAAGGCATATGGCTGGGTGCAGGTTCTTGTACTCGAACAGCTCCGTGCCTGGTCGGGCCCAATCACTTGCTAAAAAGGAAGGTTCGAAATCTCAGCGGGACATTACAGTAAGTGCACTGGAACCCGAACGACATCGTATTAATCCAGATACAAGAACCGCCACGCCAAGCGACTGTATCGTATGTCCAGCTAAAAGGTAAAGCTTCAAATGTGAATTCTTCAGATACGGTGGCATGTCGAAAAAATCGGACCACGTCGTTTTGGATTTGATGTGCTGTATGGAAGATATGCCAATCGAAAAAATGGTCGCCAAATACCTGACGCTGAACCATTCGCTTACGTGAAAGCCTCACAACACAAAAGCTCCTCCTCCCTTTCAATCTCTCATTCATTGATTATTTGATCCTCGTTATTTTATTTTCGTATTTTGGTAGTGCCAAACTATAAGGTCATTGATTTATTGATTTTTATAAGTGTTTCAAATGAATCTCGCAGCGGGTTTCTGAAATGTTGCATTGGTCCTGAGAGACAAAGCTGCCCGACGCCATGTCTGACTGGAATGAACAGAGTAATCGATCTACCTATCAGGAAATAAGTAATCGTGGGTGGTATTGGCGAAATGGGCGGGCCTGCCACGTCCCTTGCTCCCTACCAAAAAGGGGTACAAAGCGTATACAATCAATCAATAATCTTTATTTCCATCACGATAAGTGACAATATTAAACCCGTAAGTATTGATTAGTAACCGTGATTAGAAGTGCACTTTTGGATTGAATTGGAGTAATGCTGATTATCGTTTTTTTTGAAGATCTCCTTGGTTTAATGCCGTCTACCCGCAACGAATGCGCTATGACTTCGTACATGCTGACGATCGTTGTTACGGGATTTGGAACGATTCCGAACTAAATAAAAAACATTAGAATTGCACGTATGGTCCGATGAAAGTGATCAAAAAACGGGTTTTTTTAGTGTTGTTCAACCCTTTTTTTGGATACGCCCAGATATACAATCCCTATTCAGAATCGTGGTGAAATTTGAAGCATACATAGCCTATACAGTGAGTTGCAAGGGGCAGACAATGTGGGAAACAGGAGTTTATCCTCCCAGACGTTCGCGATAGGATGGAAAGCTTGGTTGGCTCAATTGGGTACCGGGGTTCGGTTCGTTGACTACAACGTGGTGGTGCACTCCTTGGCACTCCCCCTCTTCCTCACAGCTATCGAGTTGCTAGTACAGATATCCGTCATGGGTAAGGGGCATGGAGTAATCAAAGGGGAAAACTGGATTTCACTCACTCCAGTTACTGTTGCGTTCCCTTGATCGAGATGGCCGTTCGCGACTTCTTGATCGGCTTCGTCGGTCCCAACTCGCCCTGCCATATCGCTGCGGTGCACTTGCCGATAGAGCTCGTCTCGCGTCTGCCGTCGCTATTCTGGCCAGTGCGTCAGCCTGAAAGGTTCCGATACAAGGAATACAGCATTTCTGACGATGATGGAAAACTCTCTGCTAGAGGTGAATTCCGATTCAGCCACAGCTTTCAGTTGTACTATTCTTGACCGGCAGGAATGAAAGGTAAGTGGAAGTTGTAAAAATCAACGCTACCTGTTCGTTGCCCGGGTCGCCATCATGAGCGTAGACATGCTCGAACTGTACGCCTTTCGGATAGTTCATCGCTAGCTTTCTCACCATTTCCATTTCCTTCGCGAATCTGAGCATTAATTTGATCAAAAGGGCAAGAGGGAATGATCAGGATGTGGGAGAGTAACCATACCTCCCGTCACTTGTGCCGCCGCTCATGGCCCGTACCAACGGGAGAAAATCCGTACGTAGTATGACCGGTTCATTACTAAAAATTGCTCTAACTATACGTGGAAAAAATATGAAATCATACGAAGTAACCAAATGAGTGCGAAATCTGCCAGTTACTCACTTATACCCCTTCCAATTTCGTAACAACCTCAAAGCCATTTGAGCTCCTAGAATTTCAGCTAGACCACTATTATGAATTGGGCCGATGATTCGTTCGGATCTGAAAAAGCCTCAATTACCAAGTCAGTGAGGGAGAATGAAAAGGCAACTGTCCGCTTCAGACAGTTCTTGCTACTTCCTCTATTAAGGCTAATCTACACTTCGAACCAATCCGACGCCGGCACCGGCTCGCTATCAAAACTTCCAGCAACTTGGGCAAATAGCGAATGCATGGCACGAGTCGGATCGAATGATAATACATGATAACCATAAGTTGTAAAAGCGATTAATTCACGCAAATTGAAAAAAGAAAAATAGGTATAATCTTGAAAAATCAAGTTATTCATAGAATTAGACCTGTTGAGCTCATGATTCGGTCCAAAATAAACTCCAAATCCGGAAGCCCTGTTATCGATACACGAGCCATCTGTGTATACCTTAATAGGTTTCCTTTTCTTCTTCGGCTTACGACAACGTGGTGGTTTTTGGACGAGTTCTACGGAACTGTGGACGAGTTTGATGACTTCGAATTGTCTACGTAGTTCAGAGACATCCTGACAATTGCCACCATCAGTCATAGTTTGCAGCGAAAAAAGTAGGACGCAGAAAGGACAGCGCAGGAATTCTTCTATCGACTGAAGTTCGTGCTCCGTGCTCGTTGAGCAGGGGATTGAGGTGAGGAACGCGTGCTTTTTTGTTTCAGAGGGCCGTTTCTATAGTTACATGTGAAACAGTGCACACTAGGAAGCGCCCTGAGCAGTGTAGGAAAGGAATAGCTCCCGTCAGCTGTTTATATGGAGCTCGTAGGTATTTATTTTCTAGAATAGAATCGAAAACAGTAGTGATGAATAGGCTGTTTTACTCAAAATCAATTTAAAAGTTTTTGAAATGCGGTAGAGGAAGTGCGTAGTTCAGGAAATTGCGGTTTTTGTTTCTTCCCAAAGCTTCGGCAACCCAAACGAGCTTGTTTCAAAAATTCGACTACCTTTCCTTTCAGTATGAAAAATGGCAGCCCACCGTCTCAGCTTAGATGTGCTATTAGGTCCGGTCTATGGATTGGACCTTCTACCAGGGGTAAACAGCGATGCCACACGTATTATATCGTATGGATGATTCAGTGTCTTTAGAAATTCAAAGCCACATGCTCCAGCGCCACAAATAGAACCTAATGTCCCCCATTGCAAGCGAAACTGTAGTGTGTTTCAACCCGTGTTCTTGGTCATTGTATCAAAGCTATATAGACAACGAGAATAAGCTAAGCGATCCGGATCGCCCAACACCCATGTTATACAGACCACGATTGTTCCTTCCGGGAAACGTTTGTTCCATTCTTGTTGAGCCGATTTGTCCCTTTTCAACGCTTCAAATTCTCTGTCGTTCTGTACCAACGTCGGATCTCCACGATGTTCAACACTGACGCTGGTCTGGAAATCACATGCGACCAGCTAAAGGTAATTGCTGCTGGTAAAAATGAGCTCTAATGAGGTAAAAATGAGTGGGTTTCCGAGACTTTGTGCCTTGATAAATTTGATTCACAGACACGAATTTAAAATGAACACTACGTACAGCTCGATTTCTGGTACTGTCCACAAATGAGGCTGGTGATGGTCTTTGTGTCCCGTAGTAGTTGTCCCATCGGCTCTGTCGTTGATATGACGGAGAAGCTGGAATTTTTGGATTACGCCGTGCACGTATACTCACTTTGAAACCACGGTAACATCGGAATGCCTCTTTGGTGCATTTGAAGGATTTACAAGTCGGAGCTTGAGCTTCCGATGATAATTCATACTTCAACTCAGAAGGAATAGTTTTGATAGAAGTGGCTCACGTAAGTAGTCGCTGACTACTGGATCTTCGCAGCTGGAGCTGAATTCAGATTTAGTAGATAGGAAGGCTCCGTCAGAACTGCTAACACTCCTCGTGTCCGCGGATTGCCATCGTAACGGTCTTCTTCCTGAGGAATGGCTGTTAGAACGACCGCTGGCACTGGCTCCCAGATCCCCTTTGGAGGTTCCTGAACGACTACCTTTGGTGGATAGGTATCGCGAGTTTTCACTCTGAGATCGTCGGCCATTGATCGAACGGCCGCTGGAGCGATGTCGAACTCCTGCTGATGGTATAGACTCATCTGTGTTATAGAACGATGATATCGGACCCGTAGCAATATTGGATACGTTGCGTGAGCCGGTCCTCTGGAAGCGGAACATTATCTCTTCAGTACATCTTGCCTCAACTAGGAACAGCTCCAGGACCATACGGGAAAAACTACCCACATGAAAACTACCCACATGTGGGTTGACGAAGGCAGAAGTTTGAAGAAAAATGGGTATCTACCACTTTTTATGAGGACTTATGGAATACAGTTGACCCTTACCCTAGAACTTGCCATGGTAACACTTACCGGTGAACTAAAAGTTGAAGAGTTGTAGGAATGAGGTGGCGAGGAATCCGATATTGTCGATCGTCCTGCCAGAGATCGTTTCGGACTTGTCTGAATGACTGATATAAAATTTATAACAACATTGTTGGATTGTAGTTGAAACATCGACTCATCTTCATCGAACGACATCAGATGGGACTCGAATCAAGCGTCTAGCTCTAGGACATAGTCTGACTTCGTAATTTGAGCAACGAGCATGTGATGACCTTCCACCACCAAGCAAGTTCATAGTTCACTGTTTCAAGCCCACAACTTAACTGGGCAATTGAACCATGGCAAAACTCTGCACAGAAGAGATTTTGAACTCATGCACCTTTATGGGTACCAGGACGCCTAATCCCCTAACTCTCGGCAAGTGAATTCTTGGGTTGGTGCCTTAGACTACCACGGCCTTCCTAGGGATTCCTTACATTTTCGCAGGAATTAAGCTTGAAAGCAAGAAGTTATCATTATCGTAATCATGATAGGTTCGTGAGCTGACTGACATACAAAGAAGCGTACAAGGTCGTCAGGCAACCAGACTGACAACAGTCTTACGCATTATGTGGATCCTTTATATTTTATTTTATTTTACCATAAGCCTTAATTGCATGCCAACCCAAACACGGGTGTAGTATATATAAGATAAAAATCAGGCAACTTACTAGTAAGAAACTTCCAGAACTTGAGCAATATTTGTTAGTATCAGTGTACAAAATCCTGGGAGGTAGCAACCTTGTTGAACCTGAACAACCTTGACGAGTTTCACAGCACTGTACCTAACTGCATTGATGGTCCTACAGATAGTGACATTACTGGCCGACTGGCTCCCCATTCTACAACTTTCAGTTCCAGTTTTCGGATTTTCACCCGCATACACTAACGCAAGTTGGATTGGAAAGAAAGAAATAACCCACCTTGCCGGCTATTCACCAGATGGGTCAAACGAAGAGTTGCTAGTCGTTGTAGGCTGATGCCATTCAAGCCCGCCACCCTCCACATACGGTTAGTAGAAAATGAAAGTTACTACATGCTTCCTGCATTCAAATGATCAGGGAGCAATTCGGTGGTACTGATAAAATGATAGGACAAGAATGAGAGGCAAAAGGAGGAGAACTGAGCAGCTAAATCCCGAGTAGGATGGCATGGTCGTTCCCGGTTAGTGATTTCCGAACTGCAGAGCACCTAAAAAATTTTGAAGGTAATACAGTAATATTAGGTGAATAAATCAGCTGACCGAAAGAATGAGTAGTAGTAGACGTAAATCAGCTGAGTCAACTAGACAGCGATACGTACAATCACCCTTTTCGGAATCTAATACGGTATTTTCGACTTCGTGTTTCTTGAATCGGTATAAAGAGGTGTACATTCTCAAAAACTTGCTTGTTGTAATTTGTGGTTGTCTTACTGATTGTTTACTGGGGATATTTATTGTAGGGGCGTTATCAATGTCATCTACCGTAATCAATCATCGATGCCTATCAGNGAATATGTTTAGAATGCCTTTTTGTTTCTTTTCATATTTCTCTTTTTTTTTCCCTAGTTTACCTTTTTCTACCACTCATACCGTTGCCTCTGACATTTTCGGACTTATGTCCATTATTTTCTATCACAGACTCTACCAGGGCCAACGGTAGGGCTATAGGAACATGACAATGCCCATATTATTGAAACAACATGTAGTCAACATTTTCCATGACTATGCGGCTACCGATTGATGTCGATTTCAAAAACAACTGATTCAAATCTTGATTCAATCGAAATTCTAACATCAAAATTTATGGATACTGCTTATGCTGTATTATTTATATACTTTTTATATACCAGGCTTGACTATGGACGCAGAGACTATAAACATAGCAAAATGGATCATCGAAAACAAGGAGGATTTTGTGCCGCCAGTCTGCAACAAATGCATGTAAGAAATCTTTTAAATATTTTTAATTTTCGGTGATTTTCCGTTTCCGAAGGGTGAATATTTATTTATTTTATTCATTTACTGACTTATATCCCTATTATAAAGGATAAGGATAAAGTTTTTGGCGTTAATTAATCCTGTCTGAGGGATGCGCTCGACACTCGACTTCCATTCAGAATCGTAGTGGCGTAATGAGTGCGTATGTGGCCTATACAATGACTTGCGGTGGCCAGCCTATGTACAAGTCAGTGTTTTTATCCTCCCAAACGTGTCTGTTACCAATTCACCGACCCCG
>UZAF01016853.1:38090-48416 GCA_900617895.1 Haemonchus placei
AATCACTGCGTGGGAGGCCCACTCAACTCACGTCATACTGTAAAAAAAAATGTTATTTATACCTATGTTATTTATATTGTACTGCTACTTGTTGTTACACCATCAACAAAAAAATGAATGTAAACGAGATGGGCGGTGAAGGTCTCCTAGTTGTCAAGCGAAGATAGGTAAATGCCCGTAAAGTGGAAGTTGAGGAACAGATTCTCTACCATGAGCAAAAGATCATGGGGAGCCTAAATTCAAGAAGTTTATAAAGTGCAATCAGATGGGTGAAGCTAAGATGACCTTTTTAGTCTGATTGAAAAAAATATATTAACTTTAGTCGACTTTACCTTTACATTGGCCAATCCATGTTCATGGCGCATTCCTGTCAGGCTATCCAGGAACTTCCTGGAATTTTTGACAGTTTTCTATGTATTATGCAAACTAATTCTTTTGTTGTACTGATGGTGCTAATGCTGTAATCGCAGTCAACGAGAGGGAGAAAACTTTAGTCTGCTCTACTTTTACATTGGCCAATCCCATGTTCATGGCGCATTCCTGTCAGACTATCCAAGACCTTCCCGGAGTTCTGACAGTTTTCTATGTATTATGCAAACTAATTCTTTTGTTGTACTGATGGTGCTAATGCTGTAATCGCAGTCAACGAGAGGGTTTGCTTCTTCTGCACCCCTCATTGAGATGGTGTAATACCCCTCAAAGTGTTCAGCCCTCCACTTTTTTCGATTGCCTCCCTACGCCAGCTGTCCCCAGGCCTGTGTATTGTTTCATTTGTGCATTTTCACACATTACACATACATACTAATTAATCATAATGAGTAAAGTGATTTATGTGGCTCTCATCCACATCGGTGGATTACGGTACTTTTCTGTACGAAACCTATCCGCTAACAAATCAAAGTTTTTTCAATCTCAATAATCTCAACAGCTGTTCTGAACCAATCTCGCTTACTGCATTACCGCAGTTACTGCGGACAATGGCAGCCATTAAGAGTCGCTCGAAACTCTTTCCACATTCTCTTTTCCTTCTTTTTTTTTATTCTTTCTCATCGCTTCATCTTGATTTTGAGTTTTTCCGGTCTAAGAGGCCAAATGTTACCTTTGTCCAACTAAGCTATAATCACCTCATCGTTACCTTTGACAGGGCTTTATGTAGCAAACATGATGGTAGGAGAACCCGCCTGGAAGGCAGCCTCAGGAGTCTCAGGAGCCATTTGGGATTTCATCATTTGAAAGTTAAATAAGACTAAAGTTAAACTGAATGGGTCTTGTAGTGAAGTCATCTTGTGGGGAGAATGGACTTTTCGTCTTTGTCGATGACTTTATGACTCATGACTCAGCTGTGACTCAGATCGCCTAACCCAAAATAAAGCCTCCTGGGAATAAAAGGCATTCATAGTGTCACTGGGAACGAATGGGAAAATAGCGACGGTTGGTAGATAGTTCCTTTTAGCACCTCAGCATAATCTCCGAGCTGAAGCTAATCCGTGCGGCCTTGACGAGAGCTCCGAGTTAGATCCATGTAACTCTTTGCATTTGTTCACTGGGTTGGTGGTGTAGTGTCAAGTGGCGTGCTATCATAAGCATGGTCCGAGATCAAATCCCACATTAATACCGCTTGGACGAAAAAGCCCTCCATCTCTCGGATACCAGTGAATTGGTACCAGCCCCGTCTAAAAGGATGAAAGCGCTGATTCGTACATAAGCACTACAACTCATTGAATAGGCTACATACCCTGAAGAGGACCTCGTTTCACAATTTCACATTTTAGGAACGTGCGGGGCTTTTATTCTGAAATAAATTGAATATTGTCCGAAAAAACTCGTTCGAAGTTGATCAACAGATCTGTACAGTACATAGGCTCTTACCACGAAAAAGGCCGGGGACCTAACGATTCCATTACGCCCCTACAATTCTAAATGGAATNCGAATGCGGAGGTAGGAGCATCTTGAAGTCGGGATTGATCAGCTATGAAAGATTTCACCCATGTGTTTTGATGTAAAGTAAGAGCAAATGGATTCTGATCACAAGACCTCTTGACATCCTATTTCATGTTTATGCGATCGAGTACATTTCTTAACTCATTCAGCCTACTCCTCATTTCACCTAAACGAGTGTGACTTTTTCTCTAATAAGCTTGATATAGGCCAAATAGCCAGCTGTAGTCAACGTGGACACATTCCACTCTCAGACCACCAATCAAAATCTTTTTCATATCAATCTCCGATGAGTATTCTTCCGATTTCTTTCGATTGATGCTTCACCGATGAATATTCGTTGAGTGTAATCTATACAAAATTGTAATAAATGTCATATATCGGAGGTTTTATTCATGGAAAAATCTCTCGATTCTCGTCTAATCCCATGGTGTAATAGTGCACCATCTGGCAGCATGGTCCCTTATAAATGTTGCCGCTTTTCGTCATTTGAGCATGTGCTCCTCTCATCTTCTTATCTCCTTTGTCGAATCGTCGAATTTGATTATTTCATCCGGTCTCTTGAAAATGGTTGGAGCTCAAAGCATTCCTATATTAGGAATTGAACTGGATCAGATTTAAAATTCATGGTTGGAATTCCCCTAAATTTTGATTTAGCTATGCCCTCCTGGGCCTTTTTTCTTGGATGAGTTCCCGATCACCAAATCAAAAGTCGCGTTTGGGTGAAGAAGATAGATGATAATATAGATATAGGATACGATATGATCCTGACGAAAAACTCCATACAAAGTCAAATACTTTGTATCTTACCCTCTCATAAATCGCCTTACTCAGTGGATGTAAGCTAGTGTACCTTTTGACATTTTTTTTGACATCATCCAATTTATTCTAGAAAAAATATGGCTCACAGGTCCCTAAAATGTTATATGAGCTGTGAGACTACCGCTGGTGCATCCAGTTTTTCGGGGTCGATCACGTCTCTGATCGATGGACCCTGAAGGGGACACGAGGAATTACTGGAATTAAACTTCTTTTATAGTAATTTGCCTGGTGGGTGGGGTTTTGACATGTTGGGTGGGGCTTTAAATGACATTATGGATTTACAACTTTTTCTACTGCATAATTTGCTCGAATTCATTTTTAATTCTGGAATTTTTGAAAGGATTCCAGGGTAGCTCCTACATCAATATACTCCAATCGTAGTTTCGTTTACACAAAACGTTTTTTTCTGATCTCCTTGTTTTTGGTCGTTCGTTTAAAGTTGTCAATCAAAAATATTCTTAAAGTAGTATCAAAAGCAACATAAATCAACAGCTCATCATCCGTGCAATTCTGCTAGGCAAGCTTGAGCCCTCTTTCTAGCCCCCCCCCCCCTTTGAATGAGTTAATCACTGGATCAACTTCAGCATTAGTGAAGATGATCGAGTGAAGCCTACCTGTGTTGGATGTTCCACCAGGGCAAGCATCAATACAGAACGTTTTCGAAAATCGAAAATCTAATAAGCAGGATTATATCAACAGTGGGTTACCAGGGTACAGAAGTAATTTCAGATTTGAATTTTTCGGGCTGTTTTGGCGGAGGGGCGGGACTATGCATGGGCGGCGTTCGTGAGACCTACTACCTAGTTTATAAAACTCAAATTTAAACCTACTGGAAAAGCTCACGCTCATTCCGATGCATCCTCACGGGTGCCTTCTGGTTGGACGTTGTACAAGTCAAACATCCTTTCAAATGCGGTCACAATTCCAAATAGAAACCGTGTGGGTGGTGCATCCTAGCAATATGATTAGTCGCTCTTGTTCTTGGTCCTTGGAGTTGGGAAGTTGTTAATCCTGACAAATCCTGCAGTCAAGCGTTTCTTCTCGATCACTTCTTCACCTCTGTTCTTCCAATCAATGATCATTGGAAGCCTAAGGGCAGAATTTTTCTGAGCTGCCATGGCTATTATTGATGAAGACATTGTGATTGATGCATTCTGAAGGAAAACTCATAAGTAAGGACACCAAATGTTCGAGTTCCTCATCAAGGACCAGATTTCACGGATTTTTTGGCATATTTATGGGGATTCAGAGCATGATCAGAGTAAGCACTGGGCTGGAGCTACTACTCATCTTGTTGCTATCAGATAGACACCTTAAGGACCGATTGGGGTGAACGTGATGTAGAACATCTCAGAACAGACCCTCAGGTAGGTGGAATGACCCTTTTAAAAAGCTATTTGGATAGAGTGGTGGAGGTGGTGTAGTGGCAAGCGACGCACTCTATCGCACGCACGGTCGCAGGTTCGAGTCTCCGATCGATATCCGCCTAGGCCAACCAAGCCTTCCATACCTCCAGGGACGGTGAATTGGTACCAGACTCGTTTGGGAGGATAAAAGCCTTGGCTTGTACATCGGCTGGCCACCGCAACTTATTGTATAGGCCATATACGCATTCAATCCACCACCACGATTCTGGATGGAAGTCGAATGCGGGGGCGCATCTTCATCGGGCTTGATTAACGCTTAAAGACGTTATCTTCCATTTGGGCAGAGATGGCGACAGTTCGCAAGAAATTCGAAGGAATAGCATAAGTGTGCCCTGCATGGACGGCATAACTGCTATTCTTGCGTAGCGGAACTTTTATCATCCAGATAATCCTGGACTCTATTCCCTGAGGGGATGGAAGGTAAGGTCGGCGTAAGCGGGTAACAAACCGGGATTCGATCTCTGGGTCATGAAAATGATAGTGCACGCTATTTTTCACTACATCACCTCCACTCCTCGTATCTTGGTATCTATCTGAGGAGTGGAGGCGATGTAGTGACCGTACAATTGTGAGAAAAACCCAGATCTGTGCGCCTGATACATATGCGTGTGTTCGTCTTATGACAGCTCACACTGCAATATTACGGTAGATAACAATTTCCCATAAAGTTTCCAAAACAAAATGGCAGCACGTACAGGACCAGAGATCAAAAGGGCTGCCCACGGAATTATTACTGCAGTATTCATTCTGTTCAGCGTCTTTAACACAACTGACACATAACTGAATGCAAATCACCGAATGAAGAAGTATTCATGAGCACCATTCATCATAGTCTCTCCAGTTTACAGAGGTATCATAAAGCTCTTTGGCATGGCATTCCACCTAGCTCGTCGGTAAAGTCAGGTATAGCCGTGCGGTAAGCAGCCCTGTCGAAGCGTCCCACAATCTTAAATTCCTACCTGAGGGCTACTCAGGCCTCTGAAGAAGTGGGGAGGAGACCCAACGGGAGATATGCATATTCCTTCGATTTCTTGTAATCTAACGAATCATTTTATTTCTTCACTTTTATGCGACAGAGCCGTTTAAGTAGGACCTCTNATCACTTGTAGTTTGCCTCTTCTGTATGGATCACTTAAGTTGCCTCTCTATCACCCACCACCTTTGAAGATTGTTTGCCACTGGAAATTGCAGAAATCTCTGATTATGCGGCCTAAACGATGATCTGTGCAGACCTGTCGATGTACAAGTCAGTGCTTTCCCCTCTCATTCGTGTCTGGTACCAATTAATCAACCCAGGAGAAATGAAAGGCTTGGTTGGCCTGGGCGGGTATCAATTCCGGACGATCCTCGTACCAACCTTATGGTTGCCACCACATCTCCTCCGACCCTTCTTACTAAAATTCTACAAGAAAATCTATTATAGTCATAAATTTTGGCCAGGACTCGAACCTACGGCATCCACATTTACTATACTGCTATACTATCTAGTTCCATACTTTTACTCACAGAAATGATCTCACTAAGTTTCTTATATCGTTGCAATCACCATTACTTTTAATGTTCATTATATATTACCAGAGCGGAATAACATTTAATAATTTACTCCTTTAACTCTCGTCTGGAACAGAGCTGACTGAAGGTCTAATAGAGCAGAAGTTTGCGATGAAAGGATACAGTCTTGGAGCGTTAATCAATCCCGTCTGAGGGATTCGCCCACACTTCGACTTTGTGGGNCATAAATTTTGGCCAGGACTCGAAACTACGGAATCCAGCTTTACTATACTGCTATACTATCTAGTTCCATACTTTTACTCACAGAAATGATCTTGCTAAGTTTCTTATATCGTTGCAATCACCATTATTTTTAATGTTCATTATATATTACCAGAGCGGAATAACATTTAATAATTTACTCCTTGAACTCTCATCTGGAACAGAGCTGACTGAAGGTCTAATAGAGCAGAAGATTGCGATGAAAGGATACAGTCTTGGAGCGTTAATCAATCCCGTCGGAGGGATTCGCCCACACTTCGACTTTGTGGGACGGGTTTAGAAAATAAAATGTTCCAAATTGATCAACCCGTTCTGTATGAGCCACGTCCTCTCCTTTTATTCGAAAATTCAGGGTCGCAGAAGCATAGGTAATGGGTAAATGGTGCATTCAGTGAGTTCAGGTGGTAGTACGTTTACGTTAATTCCCACGACAAGGGGCTTAGGGTTCGCGCGGATTACGGTGTACTTCCATAAAAAATTCTAATCTCTCCTTCCCCAGTGGGTGACTACACGCAGCCGGGTGCGGCAGGCGTTATTCAGGTGATAGATATCGATTCAGATGTAGGATGTGAAAGTAAGGTTCGAACGAGTAGGCTTAGCTTTCTCATTCTTCCTTCTCTCTCGATTTTCCTCGCTCTTCAGCTCTTAGATGATGATGATGGTTTTTAGATGCTCTTATTAGGGCTCATTCTTGCGGTAGCCGAAGCTCAAGAGCTGTTGAGCAATCCACAATGTAATCAACCATTTGATCAAGGAACATGTATGCAGTTTTCCGTAAAATGGTAAGCAATGTGTGTATTTTTCGAAGGAAATAGAACTAAAATATAAGTTCAAATAAACAATGATATGAGATGCTCACATCACAGGAGGAAGCTCCTTAATATTCATTTAGGATCTGAGTAAAGGTTTCGAGGTCGAATTTGCCTTCTGAAAGTATGGCTGGAAGGGTCCGAGTTTAAAGATTCTCTCTTGCAGTATTCCAGGATTGCAAGTGACCCATAAATCTAGCATAAAGAATATCAAAATTGAATATGCCTCCAATCAGTTATTGCCCTTTGAACTACTATTGCTCATTATGAAGATTCTCGTTTGTCTCCCTGGAATCACACAAAATCCCGACACGTACTGCGCCATCTGTAGCATTAACTTTCGAGTCCCAGTATACTGTCACACCATTTTTGTCAAAGCGGGGCAAAAAGTGACTTCATGGTATTCCACACATAAAAGGCTGCGTGGGGGACTCCTGACACGCTCCCAGGGATTCATGATTAGTTGTCTCGCAACGCGGCATTGCTTTGATAGATGACTCAGTTCTGTACCCAGGATTGAGACATCTATCAAGACAATGCCGCGTTGCGAGACATTGCTGTGGCTGTTGTAATGTACTGCTAGGGATATCGACGTTCATGTTAAAGGCTCATTTCAGATGTAAGCAGAATTTCTTAGAAAAGCTTCTATCCTTCCAGGTATTATGATCGATATGCTCACCGATGTAGGGAATTCTATTATGGAGGTTGTGAAGGAAATGATAATCGGTTTAATTCACTTCAAGGTAAAATATTTAGCTGAAGTAGCCATTTTCACTAATTTGACTGTTTGCTACTATTTTTCTGCTCGTAGTAAGAAATACTTCATAGTTCAATGTTTAAGAGTGCAACGCTGCATGTACCTATCATGCACCGACAAATCGAGATCGCTGCTTTCAACCGCATGATCCCGGCCAATGCAATGGTGATTTTGAACGATGGTACTTCGATATGAATAAAAAGCAATGTGTTTGTAGGTCAGTATTAGAAATTTTCTATCAAAATGACTCAAATAAAGCTGAATCGGCAGTATGCGGGTCCTGACTGAATCGTAAGCTTGGATGGCTTCGGAGGTGTTTATGGGACCTAACTTCACCAGTTCATTGGAGTAGCTTCAAAAATGGGGCAGTTATCGTTACGCCGAGCACCTTTCTCCGGGCATCCAATTTCGATCCGAGCCGGAGCTGCACATTCAGGCATCAATCTAGAATATGTGACACAGGTAGGGATGAAAAATGGTCCGGTTCTATCGGCAAGAATCATTGGTCCCTGAGAAGGCCACATAGGAGAACGAGCAGCCTTACGAAGGCTTGAGAATTTATCCAACGCCTTTTGCGACGAAGGGGTTTGGGGGGGGGGGGGNCTGCTGCTGTAGGTTTCAAAATGAAGCACCTTTGCTGGAAACAGAGCCAGCTGATACCTTCTGACGGCTAGCTTATATGGCTTTGAAGTGACCGAATTCTCGTCCAAATACTCCTTTCTTCGTCATAAGCTCACCCAACTTCTGGAACTGTTCTTGAACGAAATTGCTTAGCCTCACAAAAAATTTGTTCTTTCGAATACGAATAGCATGTGAATAGATTCTGCTTTCAGCTGGTGGTCAGGTTGTGGAGGTAACTCGAATCTGTTCTACTCCTACAAGCACTGTATGCTTATTTGTGGAGAGTTTGCTACCGGTGGCCCAGGTATCGATGAGAAATACTACAATGTAAGGCGTTATTCAACTTTCTGCCTAAGGTTATATATTATAAAACATGGTATCATATAATTACCACGGTTTCACGGTTTTTAGAGAAGTTACTTGATCCGGACTTCTGGAACTCCTGGGATAAGAACTCATTCTGAAACTACCATATTATATTCGTGGAGCACAGGGCAACCTGGTCAACCACCTCAGCAAATTACATATCGCCCAGGAGAATGGTATCAGTCCGTACAACAGCTCCCGAGCGGGCCCGGGCAAGTGACTCAGTATGTTGTGCAGCGGCCTGATGGAAGGTACCCGTCGGGCCAAACGTACTCAAGTGGGAATGGGCAAGTGACTCAACAAGTTGTACAGCGGCCTGATGGAAGGTACCCGTCAAGCCAAACGTATCCAAGTGGGCCCGGACAAGTGACTCAACAAGTTGTACAGCGGCCTGATGGAGGGTACCCGTCGGGCCAAACGTATCCGAGTGGGCCTGGGCAAGTAACGCAACAGACTGTTTACCGGCCTGGTGAACAGATAACCTATACCCATACCGGCTATCAGAGGCCACAGCCGGATCATAGACAACAAGTGCAGTTCGTCTACGGACCAGGGCCACAAGACCAGCAGCAACAACAACAACATCAACAGGTATGGTTGTTGGCGATCGAAGATTTTTTCGAAGCTCATAATCACTGGGGAAACAAAGTCGAATATGCTCAAGAAAGCGTACATGCTCAAAGAGGCAAAGCTTGAATGTTTGAGGTCGATCGAATAAATTCTGGCGTGCCCAGAACTCAAGCTTCCGCTTCAGTGTGGACATCAATGGGCAATTAGCTTTAATTTGAAATTTGAGTACCAGGTACTTCAAAATCAAACCTCTATGGTCAAGAATGACTAAAACTGGAGCGGCGGAAGACCATATTCCATCACTTGATGGACTTCAACGATGGAACCTCCAATAACGGTCAATGTGTGACTGTTCAAATACTAGAGGAATAGCTCATAGAAGACGACGCTCCTGTGAACGACAGCCGTCAGAATATGAGGAGCTTTAATAAAAAGGTTGAATAAGTCATAAATGGGCTGCTTCTCACGGCGCATTCGTAGGATCTCGAAGTGGAGGAGCCAAAATTTCAGAACTTTGAACTCCTTTTGTAGAGCTCCTTCACTGCTAGGAGGTTCATTGATTGGTTATTCTAACGTAAATTTAAAGTAGCAATTATAAATGGTCTTCGCCGTTTCCGAAGACCTTATGGGAACGGAAGCAAACATATGTTTGCCTCGAAATCAAAGCCTACTTGGAAATTGAATTTTGGGAAAGTTCCAAGACTTTTCATTTGAAGGCGTAGGCAGGTGAGTTTGTTGTACTTGCACAATGCTGTAGTGCTGCAAATGCTTCATCTAACAAGAGGCTGCGCTGAAAAATTTGCTTCATCTGTACTCTTTACAAACTGCTATACTAATTTCAGAGTGATCTATTGCTATATATTCCTATATGAGGAATTTTCAGGAGGAATCCGTACGCGTTGAAGAGCAAAGAAGACAGGAAGAAATGAGCAGCTTAGAAGGGATCAGGAAGAGCAACGTAGGCGGGCACAGTCCTCCACTTGGCAAACAACAGGACGTGGACCTCCCGGTATACCACCTGCATCCTCCACTCAGGTCAGTACAACACGCTTTGCCAATACTTAGGCCACTTTATTTTTCTTTATTCAAAATGAATTACTTGTATTGGGGGATATTCAGCTTTACTTAGAGGGTGGGGATGCAGGGGGGAAGAAGGAAATGTGCGTGAACTTTGAACTCACATCCCCTTCCCGGGGTGCGCTTCTTGCGCGCGTCCGTCCAAAGTAGGTCATGCCGCAGCCG
>UZAF01016854.1:0-26092 GCA_900617895.1 Haemonchus placei
TTTTCTTCTCATCTGGACAGAGCGTAGTTTTTTAGAGTTTGTCTATTCCTAAGGACACTGCTTTTTGAGCTCCACAAGGCTGCACTTTGAGAATCTGAAAAAAAGCAGCTCTGAATGGATTTACAACAAAAAAAAAGGAGATTGCGAGATCACGCTTTTTTTCGTAAATTCGGATTTACCTACGGCGGGTACCGCACCTTTTGCTTCCCTCCCAAATCGCAACCGAATAGTGGTAGAGGTCTTTTGTTGAATGGTTTCTGTAGGCTATCCTTCCACGATTATTAGACTAGAGTAGATAAAATTGGGCTAAGAAGTATCCGAAAGTAGAACACTGGGGTTCCAATTATACTTGTACAACTCAGAGAATCCATCTTTACACGTTTGTTTTTGCATATTGGATGAAAAATCCCTAAGTTCAAGAATGATATTCATCTGATTCAGAGACGTGCATACGAAGTATCTGAAGATCAGAAGAAGAAGGAAGTGACATCATGGCTCAACAAACATTCTTAGTACGGATGAACTGTATCAGATGATCAAATTCACTGTACATTTTGCTTGACTATATGGTAGTCCATTCAGATTTTAAGAGAACATCGACAGAGGCGTTGACTGTAGCGATGCCGGATGGTAGTTTACAGTAACAACCGCATCGAATCACCGTCAAACGATCGGTGACTACAAACGCTTCTGTTGGTATTCTATTTGTTCTGAACGGGCTTCATGTGAGAAGCTGTTTCGCTCTACCTTTTACAACCGAAAGCCACGGTTAATAAAGCTGTCAGACATTGTAAAATATTGACTGCAATAAATAGTTTTTCCACGAGCTTTTCCTAATGCTGGTTACCAATGATATGTCAGATGCCCTAGTTAAGCTCCGATAGAAATTGAAAGGTTTTATGGTTCAAGTGCCATTCTGCCGCTCTCTGCCGCCAAGAGTATCGTTTATGCAGAGTATCGGTCAAGATCCGGCTACCGGGACACGAAAAATCCTCTGAAACATCTCGTATCCTATAGTCATGAAGAAACAGCGTGATGGGCCCGTGATGAATTCTCCTTGGATCGTTCTTCAGAGCACTGAACTCTGGCGTGCATTTACGCTTACTGTCAAACTCTGACCATTGTCGATTCCGTAGCACCTTGAAGAACGCAAAATGTTATGCACCTTGCCTGCCAAAAAATTTTGAACAAAGATTTATATAGGATGGAGCAGGAGGTAAGCAGAGTAGATAGGCATAGAGCCTAGTTTTTAGCTAATCACAGCTCTAGAGACGGACCCACCGTTAGTGAAATACAAACAAACATATCGTTGAATCGCATCAGCATTCACTTGTCTTCCAAGCAGGTCGTCAACCGACTTTGGCCAGAACGGATTGAAGGCGAGCCACCATATTTCGTACAATGAGACTCGCTTCTGCATGTTTATGACGACTCGTGATGGAGTGGAAAAATTCTATTTACTCTGCGTAATTCTTAAAACTTGGGCACTTGCTTACACCTGAGCATCCAGTGTTTCTGTGATTTTTTTTTGGGTTTTCCATGATATGATGCTGATTTTGCCTTATTTTCGACTACTTCCGAGCTTCAAAAGCCTAGAAACGTTTGGAAACCTACCAGTTGCCACTCAGACCAACCAACTAAAAATCGAAATGAAATCTCTGTTTGTGGTTTAAGGAGCTTATTCTACTAGTTTCAAGAGCTTGGTCAACTTCGAAGATAGTAGTGCAGGAGATTGGTTGCTCATACACTGCCGGTCGGATATGCGCGCACAGTTGCCCCTTGGTCGACGTACATATCAAGGCGGACAAGTATTCAAGTGCTGTGAAAGCTGTAGAGGTTGCATCATTCGCCCAGGGACCAAACGTTGCACGCAGGCAACTTGCTGTAGCCAGCTGTATGCAATGATGGCGCGCACGTTTTGACAGCTCGTCCAAACACCCCTTCCATGAAACTGTCATCACATTGTGGCTCAATTTCTAATTCTACTTCTTTTCCAAAGCCTTATGCAACTTTCGATACGCTGACCTTCGTGCCTTTTAATTTATTCTGGTCTATCACTTTCATTATACGTCTAAAACCAGGCACCCTAAAACTATCCTGAACTGAGTCTTCAAATGATGTAGAACAAATGGAACTACATGGCTCAGAATCTGCTAATGTCGTCAAAACTTGGCTATGTTGTACATTTTAGTAATGGAACCAGATTTCATCAAATGCCTTCTGAGCAACCCTGGAAAGGAAAGGAAATGCGAGTTTCTATCATGTGACGAAAACAATAAAGTGCCTGTTAGACCAAGTGCAACAATTCCCTTTTTGCATTTACACTACAGTTCCAACAGCTTTTTCAAGCTCAGAATGGACAAACACACCTTTATTTCCTTTGCCATAACATGAACTGCAAGAGTTGAACTTGAACGCGTTCGAACGTGACAGGTTCAGACGCGATGGCAGCTCATGGATGCAGGAGGTTCATTCTTGTCTTGTCCACGACATCGACTGGTCTGTTTTGTTGTGATCTGTGATCTGAACCAGATCTTTTTTTGAATTCATCGTGTGGTTCTTGTTTTCTTGCTCATTCCATAAGCTTGAATGATATTTATCGTGATTTATGTTTTAGTTTTAATTACTTCAACATTACTGTGATACAAGCACAGCCGCATTTAAAGAGTCACTGACTAATTGTACGGTTTGCCAACAATCCATCCATATCACGTGTCCCATTAAAAAACGATTTCTGACAGGGGAATAAAATGAAACGGTGGATTTTCCAGTTTCTCCTTCCCCCTGAAAACGGTAGCTGCGTGACTGGCGGTTAGCTAGGGGCGGCACTTGTTTCCGACCAATGCGAGCAGCTGCGAGGCGGTCGCATGCTCAAGCCTTGGGGCGATGCTCTCTGTTTTAGTTTTTTTTTTTCTTTTTTTTGCTTTCGTTTTTGGCATTACATAAAGTTCTGAAGTATGGTGAATCTCGTCTTCCTTTCTTTGTTCTCCAAGATAATCACAGCTCCGCTTCTCCGATGAGAAAGAGATTGTCTGCCATCCCACGTCGCCGCCGTTCCGTAAGCCTTTAGTGGTAACTTCATCCATTTTCATAAAATTGTGTGGAGTCACTCGTTTGGTGTTCTGTTAAATGAACTTTGCCTCCGTACTGTCTTCAACTCACACCAAACCATTTGCTTCACGTTACTCCTTCGATACAGTTACGTCCCATTTTACGGTTCTAAAGTTTATCCACTTTGCTTAGGGACGCAGAGATCCTTGAACATTCTTTATTGGCCTGCTAACTTTTCGCACTTGACACTACAATTTTTCACCCATTCGCAGAATTTCTTCAAGTGAGTGGTAACGGAACATGATCACCTTGTGGTTTTTCCCCTCAATCTAATAGGATCGTTAAAACACGGAAGCTACTTTTTTTCTCATAAGTTAACAGCAATTGGCCAGTAATTAAGCAAGAATGTAGCGGAAATATTGTTCCTGAATAGATCAGCGGTGTAGAAAGCATGAAATCCTCGCTGCAACTTCGTAGTTCTAATCCTCGTGTTAGGGCGAAATTTTTTCGTCACAATGGTCTTCGTTATTTACTCAAATAATCCTTGTGATATGCGAGAGAAAAAAAAACAGCGGAACTTTCTACGAAATCGAAAGTTCGTACTAATTTCTATGAGTAGCGTAGCACTGGCGGTCATGTGTAACTCTAGCTGGCATCAATCCCATTGTTGTTTGTTTACGTTCACTCTTCCATAACCGCGTGTTCATGCATTAACATCACTAACACTGTTCTGACTGTTACTCTTACTATAACGTTGCTGAGATCAAGCTAATTAACAACCCTACTTTAGTAGCTGCTTACAGACTTCAACGGCGCAACCGACTAGCGCGGGCGCGAGCGAGGTTCGACCGACGGCGGCGCTAGCCACTTGTTGACAACACGCTGGCGCGTGATCCATCGGCGTCCAGCGTTGTCAACACATAGCCAGCAACACCGTCGATCAGGCGCGCGCTCGTCGGTTGTGCCATTGAAGTCTGAAAGCAGGCAATCACTTATTTTTAGGGTAAAAATGGCTGCTTTTTGCAGACGTCTCGCTGTTGTCGTTCACAAGGACCATCTTTTCTCAGGTAAAACTTTTTTTTCAGTAAAATCCCTTATTATCGGAGAATCATCAATATATAGGAGGGGGAAGGGGGCGGTCGGATTATTTACTTGACATCCGTTTTTTGCTTTTCCGCCTTAGTAATTAGTAGTATAGTAATTTGCTATTATTAACTAGGATAATTCCAGGTAACGGTTCGTACTTGGACGTTTTTGAAATGCGCGAACACAAGTTATTGTGCTCGATTCATTTACCGCAAGCAGTTGAAATACGTCAACTTTTCTCCGTAACTGGTAAGTTTACTCGCACCGTGCGTTTCTACTAAATACCGCTGTTTTTTTCTTTCTAAAGTTTGTTGGTAGATTTACTGGGTAAGTGTTGGAAGAGGGAGCGGAAATTGTTGTTAGGTGGGACGGTAGCGGTCTACGACATGTCGAAGGTATGGACAGCTGTCATGAATGATGAATTACCGTAGTTGGACTAGTATCCTTTTAATGCATCTTTTTAAATTGTTGTCAATTCACTCAGAATAACACTTCACTTGTCGTCAATACGCTTGCATTTCGCTGACGTAACAGTATGGGGCCGCCTAACCCCACTTACCCGATATAGGCCGAATGTTAATGCGCTAATCTAAAGTTCAGAACATTTTTTTCTATTAATTGAATATGATTTTCATAGAACGTGTAACACAGGGCGCGCTGTGAACAATACAGTAACCATTGGATGAGGTATTTGGCCGCAAGCATTCTGGCCGGGACCTCTCTGTTATCACAAAATGGGCACACTTCAAAATAGCATCCATTGATTTCTCA
Organism: Haemonchus placei; assembly: GCA_900617895.1. NCBI lineage: Eukaryota > Metazoa > Nematoda > Chromadorea > Rhabditida > Trichostrongylidae > Haemonchus > Haemonchus placei. The sequence goes on from UZAF01016854.1 coordinate 4,909, forward strand.
AATCTAAGAAAAGGAACTTCAAAGGCAGTTGTAATTTTACTGTACATCTACCGAGATCCTTTTTAGACGACATAAATGCACAAGAATGGACAACATTAATATTATGTTACGGTACAATTGACGACTGTAAGTTTATCGTATCTGAATATTACCTGTGTTGATTTGCTCCTAAAACGAAGCGAATAGTCACTCGCTCTCTGACTTTGCATGTGGCCGCTCCTATTGTGTTATGCTGCAGTGTTTCGTGACAAAAAAGCGAACGAGTTTTCCTAACAATGCATGTGATAGCTTGCCTAGTATAGAGCTGCTCGTGGACGTTCCGTGGTTCACACCAGTCGTGTCTCTTCCTCAGGGTATTTTCAGAGGGCATCGTTCTGCTTGGACGTCACTGTCTTCTCTTCGTTACCGATGAGCGGATTTTCTGTGCCCAAAAAGAGCATGGCGTGTCGGCGTACTCGTTCGATGTGGATCCGTGGTGTGTTGAGATGTTACCCGATGACTGTGTATGTTCCATACATGCGTTCATTCAGTACCCTGAGGGCTAAGCAGCCCCATCTCTTCCATTTCAGATGGCTGTGCTATATAGCGATTGGAAGATAACGCTCCACAGAATTTTGTTCGTGCCAGGACAACCGATCATGACGGCTCTTCTCGGGACCCAATCGCTGTCCTTCCAGGACATAATGTAAAACAACATTGTACAGAAAGCGATTTTCCAGTTATTAAGCCCAGTTTCCCTTTGAAATTCATTGAAGTTGAAAGAATTCCCATAGAAAAATGTGAAAGCGATATAAGATTGAATTACTCCGTTTTCTGTAGACCCCGCTTTCGCGAAAGCTTCTTTCGTATTTTGCGATTTTTTATATCGACGCCTATCTCAGAACCACAGCTTACATAAGAGGCAACTCATGGAGCACATTGGTTGCCGTCATTGGAACGAAGAGCGGTATCATTGCAATTCACGCACCGAAAAATGGTCCACTCTGTAGTGGAATGTTAAAGGGAGCGACGGTCAGTTACGCAGTGATGTACTGTGGCCGGGGAACGTCCGTTGCGCTCGTCCGTCGAAAATAGGTCACCCCGCCCACTTCCCCTGCGGCGCACCTCTTTGAGGTCTCGGGCTGACCCGCCGCATGCGACGGCTGCGGCGTGACCTAGTTTCGACGGACGCGCGCAACGAAGCGCACCCAGTTAGGGGTTGGCAAGTTCATTATTATTCCAGAATCGTGTAAATGATATCGATGTCTTTGATGGCATCGTATGTGCTGTCACTAACGATAAGCAGATCTGTTTTTGGGATGACACACCTTTGGAATACGCGCTGGTGGATTCGTACCATTGGTGAGTCTTTAGCGTCCATAGTATCCTCTACAGTATGCTCTAATGTTTTTGGCAAAGTAGGGAAAGTTTCTTATTTCAACCGTCATCTCTTCTTTCTATTGCTCCCAAAACTATCAAAAGGTCAATTATCTTTGTTATTATTAGTCCTGTGCTTGAACTCGATGTGTTCTTCTACAATCTTGGTGATGCAGCTCACTATTTCCTTTGGATTTCTATATATTTCGCATATATCAGGAATTACAACATGATAGCTACTTCGTATGGGCACTCGAAGAAGATTCGCCTCGTTTGCCATGATAGTGAGAACTTCTACTACACCATCGGCGATGATGACGTGGGTCAGATACAAATATTTTTTATTCTCTCAATTAAATATCCCTGATGATTGGAATTGGCTCAAAGTCAACGGCTTTTGCTCATTCGTTCACCCGAACTTGCTCTTATTACTTCTTTGGTAAGAAAGCAAAAGTCTCTCCCAACTTGGCCTCTGTGCACTGCCTTTGACACCAGTGGATATGTTGTGACCATCGATCATAACCTCCTTTGGTCCGCATCATTATGTCTGTCCTTCTTCAAATCTTCTTGCAATTTCTCCAAACACGCAAAGATAACTGAATTTGGCGATTTCAGCAGCTCCGCGTGTGGCACTTTGAAGATGGAAGGCCAAATCTTAAGAATGAACGTGATGTCAAAGCCGGTAGAGCTCTTGCCATGCTCATCCATGATGACACACTGGTACAGTACACTGCGACCTTCTTTTTTTTTCTTTTTTTCCAAAAAAAATCTTATTCAGTACATCTGTTATGATTCTTGTGCTTTGGTTTACTTCAAAATCACGGATTTGCGAATGCGACATGAAAGAAGGAGAAAGATATCAAATATTTGCTCGTTTGCTCGAGTAGGGGATGACCTTTTTGCAGTCAGCAGCAAGTTCTCGTACGTGTACATCATCAACCAAGGTTTCTGACAAGAATAACCCGGTCAGTTCCAGAACGGATGACGATGGTGACGTATACCAGTATGTGAAAAGAAGTCCGACTTTCATTGTCGATCAAAACTTTCTGGCTCATGTTGGAGATCATGCATGCAAATTCTATATGAATAAAAGTGAGTTTCTTTCAAAGACTCGATAATTCGATACCGAGTAAGTCTCGAAAATCTCACTGGTGAATGTAGGCGAATGATTGCGGTTCTGGGATGCGGGAAGGGATCCTTGTTTCCAGTAATAGAGCTGAGAATAGCATTTACACTCCATCTTCCCCCCCCCCCCCCTCGCTCCCCTCGCTTGATCTGGGCAAGGATCGATTTCCTCATCTTTAAACCACTCTTAAACTACACTTGCTACGGAAGGGCCATGACCGTGGTTCCTCTTGAACTTCGAACTGATTCTTCATATCCAATTCCACAATGAAAATCGGTCCTATGTGTCGATTAAATTTACTGCCGTCATCATACATTCTTTTTAACCCCGAGTTTATGACATATCTTTTCGAAAATTCTCATTTCCATCTCCGGGAGAGAGTACTTCATGAATAGCTCGAATGTAAGGCTTCAATTTAAGCGCTACATAGTGCGGGTGGGGCTCTGATGAAGTTCAGTTTATTTTCGGCGACGTCATATCGCTTGAGCCAGTTGGTCTCTGTACTCGCACGTTACTATTTCATTTTTTTGCCAAATTGATAGATCTGGCATCTTCAGTCTTCCTTCCAGTTGTTAATAGTCGAACGCTGGATTAGCGTGACCGACTAGCTCGAGCAAGTAGATTAAAGGCTCTTCTTCACATCCTGGAGCGCAACTTCAACCAAAGTTTATTAGGTTACAAGAAGTGTGCCATGGAAGTAGACGAGCCAACAGTTCTCCCGATAGACAATCTCTCATCTTTTCCAGAATGGCTCAAATGGACATTCAAGGAAAAAATAGCGTCGGTGACGATGTTTGGAAAAAGCGCACTGATATTCAAAGTTAACCACACAGCGGTAAAGAATTTCCTCTCGCACAGTCTCGGTTCTCATGATCTTTGATGGTGTGCCCTAATACATTAAAACTCTTTCTGCCATTCAGGACTTGCTATCGGTGGAGGGTAAAATGATTATTGGAAGAGTTTCGCTTAAGAAAGCAGTCAAAGAGCTTCGATTGAAAGGTCCAGTTTTCATATCCTCAATGACGATAGCCCTTGTTGGGGATAAACAGTTATACCTGATTCTTGGATCGAAGTGCGGAAATGTGTTCTTCTGTAAGTACGCCTACGGTCAGCAAGATGCCATCTGCAAAACAACAAAAGAGGTTTTTTTTTGTACATTTTCACTAACATATTGAGTAACTTTCGATGAGAACAAGTTCCACATTGATGGTACTGGTAATGACTTTCATCCCCATTCAACATATCATCATCCGCGTTGATCAGTTATAGTCCGGTACAATCCACAGTAATCTTGAGGTCCATTTTTTTAGCTGAAAAGAGGAAGTGTTGGTGTTGTGGAAAATAGTGCATTGACGGCGAAGAAAATGAGAAAATTCGGGGAATTCATGAACTTCAAGGATTTCTAAAAGTAGTGAAAGTAGAGGGCTGTACGAGATACTATGGCGGAAATGGGGCATGGTGGGGGTGTTTGGACGAGATTTAATTGGTTGCAATGCAAAATTGCTGACTACATTACGCGAGAATTGTCCAAACTACCTTCCACTGTCCTCAAGGGTCACGACTAGTTGTTTGGAATTTTACTCGTGAATGGTGCGGACTCTGCAAAAGACTCGTCCACCTTTGGGTGTAGACGTTGACAAAGTCGGTCTTTGAACTCTTGTTACGCCCTATTTTAGCCGCTTTTTGACCCTACAGCTCCCCATGTGGCATTCTTGGAAGCCACAGGTTTGTCCTGGTTGGCAGTTTTTCTTTGTGAACTGTGATTTTGAAAAGGATGTCGTTAGGGCGTCCGGAAAGTATCTGCCGAAATGTTCGTACTGGTACAGATTTTTCTGGGATGTTTTGGAAATTTCATAGAAACATTTCAGAAGCCTCGATGCTTGTGTGTTCACAACATATACAGTTCCCTCTTTCTTACTGTTTAACCCTATAATTGTCCAACTATCATCGCATATAAGACATGTACTCTTTCACAAGTTCGAGTCCGGTTACATACTCGCTCGGCTCGACCGAATATCCCAGCAAAATCCTATACTATGGCGAAGTTTACGACAGATTCTTTTTGAACGCCATGATTTTTTCGTAGTACTGGAAATCGAAGATGGATACAATTAGGCATTTTCAGCTTAACAAGCATTTCTCCCGGAAACCGATCAGCCATATGCATTCAGCCTTTGATGAGCTCGTGCTCTTGGGCCATAACGGAAATATAGTATTTTGCACTTTAGGTTTGATCATACTTCTTCTTTTACACTTTATTTTCCGAGTACCAGTGTAATAATAGCATTGAATTCAGATTTGAGCAACAATCCGATCAAGTTAGTAGCAAGTCGTCCAATATGTCCCTGGCTCAAAGGATTTAGGCCATGTTGTTTTACTCCGGATATCATCTATGTGTTGGGCTTCCGTGGGGTAAGTGTACAATGTGACTTTGGACAATTTCAACTATTCGCAAGTTCATTGCCCGTCCTTGAATTCATTCCAAATTCTATTTTTTGGTTAGCTAGGATATGCTTGGGGTTCTCTATGCTACTAAAACGTCCCGGTACTCGGTGGGGCAGCATATGATACTTGGTCATTTCAATAAAGTCAAAACAGGGGACCATAAGTTACGCATGTGAGATGGTGCCACTACGACGCCTCGCTACGGTGGAGCGGATCCGGTATCTTCTCCCCGAAAGCGACGCCGCACTCGCCGCACCTGATCGTGCGCTATGAAGGGGAAGGTTCGAATTCCCACTAGAAAGATAGGGTAGCCGCTGCGTGACCACTACCGCTCGCTGTGGGAGTTCGGGGAGAAGTACCGTCACCCCAGAGGAGTAGATATCGGCGCCTTTGCTCTTGGTGGATTTCTAGTTTACGTGGGCGTCTTTGCCCCGAGTTGATCCTTCTTTTCCATCGTGAGACTGGTGCACGCCTGCCACAAGTACCCGGATGTAAAACCTTTTCTGAACGGGATGCCCTCTCTCGGTACCCGGGCCTATCATAGAAGTGAATGGGTGATTGGAGCGGGTAATGTGTGGTGGCACGTTTCTCATACTGAGACGTGGGCCTTTCTATGAACTTGCGAATTGCTTCGATGCTTAATTTGCGATTTGTATATTTCAGAGTATGTTTTATGTTATCCACCATATGAAACACCAAATAGTCTACAAAATCGACTGCGGTGGAATTCGTCGTCAGTGGGATTTTCACGTGGCGTGGCCATATGCGCAAAGAAAGCGGGAAGAAGATCCTCAACAGGACAGACAACAAGAAATACAGGAAGACCAGCAACAGGAAGAACAAGGAGCCAGAATCCCTCCAGAGGAGACACGAGAACGAGATGAAAAGGAAACAAAGGAGAAAACTCTAGAAGACATAATCCAGGAGCAAGAAGCAAGAGAAAGAGCCAAAACAAATTCACCGATGATCGTTCCTGCATTTCAAGAAGTGGAACTTGTTGTGCAGAAGTTATTAAACGAAGAAAGAAAAAGTACTGGAGTAGTAGACATAAAGAAAAAGCAACCTGAAGGAGCACAGAATAAACAAGAGAAGGAGAATTTGAAGATGGCGCACGAAGAAGAAGAATCAGAAATACGAGCCATGGAACGGCTTACATTGAATTCAGAAGAAAATGGAGCCGTCCAAGTGGAATCTGTTGAAGTGCATCTGCAGAATGAAACACACGTTCGACAGCAGTCACAGCAGTCTAGAACAGATTATCGCACCGATGGCAACCAGAATGGCGAAACTGATTACTGTTTAACAGAATACAATGAAAATAGTGTAGCTTACGAATATGACGAAGAAGAGTATGTTGTCGAAATAGAAGATATAGAAGATGAGGAAGAAATGGAAGGTGGATCAGTCGAACCACTCCAGAAGCCAAAGTATGGAGTTACCGCCACTCTCGAATTTCTGCGTAAAAAAGTGAGTGTGTTTCATTTTTTTCATTCAGAGTAATAACACTGATTTTCTAGCACCGCTACTTTTTTACTAGGGTCGGCACAGTTCACGATAATTTAGGGTAATCCAGACTATGACGAAAAATGGAAGATAAGATGGAGAATAGTGCGCTGAATGTGAAGGAACTGCGTGATTAGGTATTCCCAAAACGTAAAAAGGCCTCGAAAAATTGTTAAAAAGGGGGCTGGACGAGAATGAGACCAGAAGAATGATAAAGGGTGGGGCGTTGGACGAGCTATACAATGTGGGTCATTGCGTACGGTGGGCCCTTGTGCAGATAACTGACTACGGTAAGCAAGAATTCATTCACTTGTAAGCATAAGTAAACGAAAAACCCTAGTAATAGGAAGAATGGCTTACCTTTTTCGTCCTCTTGAGGTAGAGAATAAGAATGAGGATCGCAGCAGTAAAAGAATAACACAGAAAAAGGATGGGAGAAAGACATCGCCTCATCTCTCGGCGACCAGCTGATTGTGTGTGGGTCCTAGTACGAATAATTGCAACCTGTATCACCTCGACACTCTTCTGACGTGACATCGATCGAGGGGCGGGAAGGCCGCGCGAGCCGGGAACAGGGCTTCCACTATGCCCTAACCGTCGAGTTTTTGGGCGTGAGAGGGTCCTCTCTATTACCCATGGGGCCACTGAGTATTCTTAAGGGAAGAACTCAGTAACCATTTTTATCGTGAACCGTGCCTTTAACTTTAGTAGTCTGCAGTGCTATATAATTCTAGTGAGTACACCATTTTAGAGCTACAATTCTATCACCATGGTGCTGAGTCCAATACGATACGTGGTTGGTCCTTTGCATCGACGTAAGATCTGTGCATTACGTATTCTTGTCTGGAACGAGTTCTCTATGTACGGTGTCACCGTTAGTGAAGACCATTTCATGCATGTGTTCCGCTTCGATGCTGGTAATTCAGGTATGTATAATTTCCTCTGAATATACTGCAGTAACCGCCATTCCACAGAAAACAGCTTGATTGCATCTACTCTTCGACTGGTGCAGAAATCTTAACAAATAAAATCCTCCCTCTGATGGGGATCTTTTGTTAGACGATATGTGATCGCAAAATTTTGTTTTCTCTTGAATTCGAACCTGGCTCCCTGTTTTGGTGGGGAATAAAAAGCCAGACCACTTTTCAAACGGAAACAGAACTATAACTTCCCTTCCACCCATAAAAAATATGAAAATGTCGCATTGTCAGTAATTCCAATATTTTCTTCAGGCTGGATCACTCCATTGGCCTTCTACACTCCAGCGCATCCGACTTGCGTCGAGCGTATTGAGGTGAAAGCACAAGGGTGGATTATTATCGTTGGAACCGCAAACGGCGTCATTATGGCATATTCGATTCGTCCATGTAGTAAGTTGTAGTATCCATTGATAACAGGGCGTATCTCATTGCTTGACGGGAAAAAGGACAAAGTTAACCTTCCATGAGGTAGATCACCAAGAGTGAGCACTAGTGAGCAATTGGTATGCTTCTGAAAGTAATGGCGTATATTTCCATCCTTCAATCTATAATAAAGACGTTTTTGGTGAAGTAGTCGCACTATCACACCCGCATGGGTCTGGTATCGAACACCGGATCGATACCCACCCCAGCCAACTAAACCTTCAAACTCCTCCCACTCAATTAATTGCTACTCGACTCGTTTCGGAGCATGAAAGCGCTGACTTGTACATCGGCTGGCCATGTAAGCCACATGCGCATTCAAACTCCATTTCGGTTCCCAAAAAAGTCGAATGCAGGGCGCACTCGAAAACGGGATCACTAGCAGCTTGAAAACTTTGTTCTTTTTCTCATGACCCTCAATGATCAACGAGATAGGCACAACAAATTCAGTGCCCCTTGTTCTAAAATCCTTTATCACCTCTTATTTGCTATACTTCCAGACTACTGGATAATTGGTTACAATACTGCATATGAAAACACTTGTTATGTCTTCAGACTTCGTTCGCGCAGCCAACTATGTCGTTCCTTCTGTCGAATTCAAGCGTAAAGGAGCTAATTGTCGCGTCGTTCATTTAGACATCGCAAACGTAAGACATTTATCCGTAGAATCTTGATAAACCTAGTGTTTTACACGTATATTTCGTCGTTCCTTTACATACTTCTCAGATATGGGAATTAGGGGGACGTGCACTACGTTCGTCCGAGGATGCGCGCGGCATCTTGCGCGGCGAAGTTCGCGGCAATTTGTATGACTCTGACGCCAATTTTTTGGGCACAAACTCGAAGTGAAGTAGTTTAGTAGGGGCAGATGATCCTCCTATCTACTCTACTTCAAACTTGGGCCCCAATGATAAGCGCTGAAGTCGTTTGCATCGTTACGAACTTCGCCGCGCAATTTGCCGCGCGCGTCCTCGGACGCACGTAAGTCTAAGTACCCGGGAATCAGAAAGCCGAGCAGATCGAGAGTAAACCCTATTCGAAAGGGATCTTTTAGCACATGCTGGACAGTAGGATCTGATAGTTCTGACTAATTTTATGAATTTTAGATTAGATATACATATATGCGATTAGAAATCAGACATACATAGCGTAAAGATTTGCAGAGCCCTTATAAGCCCCAACTAAAGAACCTGACTCGGTATAGTTGTGTGTCTCGTTTTTACTGTCTTTTAGAAACACGTGAGAACTGCAAATTCCTATCTTTGTGTTGTATCATACGGTGATGGCAAAATAATGTGAGTATTCCGTTGTAAAACTGTAAAGGAGCAATCATTCTGAGGAAATCATTACCATTACTATTTAAGATGCTTAGACATCGCGGTTAATGCCGCCACAATGGCAGTCGAAATAAAGAAGTCAAGCGATTTTGGCACGTTGGCAAGTAAAAAAGACGAAATTTTTGAAAAAGTGGGTGCTTCCATATGTCGTTTTTCTTATTGCATTTGGTGACAATACACCAGTAGCAGAGGGTGACCGTATGTTTTCAGGAACTTTTTCTAAAAACTGTTTTTTTTTTCAGGTACAATCATGGAAATGGAATAGTCTATTTTACATTTGTGCAGCGACATCGAATGGTCAAATGTTTCTTTGGAAAGCAAACAGTAATTTTGCTGCTAAACAAGTCGCCTCCGTAAGCATTTATTGTTCTTGTAAACACCTTGCTCAACCCACAAAAATTCCAAGTTTGCACCCTATCCGCCTAACAATAAGCCGACCAAGCCTTCCATTCCTTCGGGGTTGGTCACTCGGTAACACACTCGTCTGGGAGGATAAGAGCACTGACTTGTACATTGGCTGGCCACCGCAACTCATTGTATGGGCCCCATACGCATTCAATACGCCCAGACGGTGTGGATGAAAGTTGAATGCGGGGCGCATCCCTCAGATGAAGTTGGTCGACACCTAAAGACTTTATCTTTTATCCTTCTTATAATCACTCAAATACACTTCTTCAGTAGCGGCTCAAAACGCTGCGGATTACATCTGAAAAAAATTTTAAAAAGTCGGGATCAGTTGTTAGGCTTTTTCTAAAGTTTATTTGCGATTAAGAAATCCACCTTGTATTATCGTTACTTATGTCTAGATGAGGCCAACTGAGTTGGGAACTTTCCTATGCTGAGCTCATGTTATTTTGAGGTCCGTGTTGACCATCGTCGGCTTATCTCGTTGGCTACTGTCGGCTGTGAGTCACGCCGCTTCGTCGCTGTTGGATCCGATACTGGCAGAATCACTGTGTATCGCATTGTTGGTGGAGAATCGTTGGCCCAGCTAGCCATCATCAAGTTTTTCGATGAGTCAGTCGGTGGTAGGTCGCTCTTTTTTGTGTCCAGTCCAGACCCTAGGAGAGGCTTCTGATGAAAAATTCAACTGGATGGACATTCAATATCAAGGTGGCTATTTGGAGTGCTGCATATACCATCACGCAGGCCTTAAGACTTTCTCAAATATGTTTGTAATGCCTTGAACAAGGTTGAAGCTTCTGGCTCGTTCACCCGGTGGCTGTCTGCAACAGTTACTAACATTTATCTGAACCTTTGATGGGGGCGGCAAGACTGGGCTCGGGATCTCCTTCCGAAAACGACGTTGCACTCGCGGCCGTACCCGACGGCGCGCGAATGCGGGGAAAGGTCTGAACTTCCAGTGAAAGAGTAGGGGAGCGGCCGCGTGACTTTACCGCTTGCCGTGGGAGTTCGGGGAGAAGTTCCGTTACCCCGGCAAGGCCAGAGCGGTAGCTGCCTGAAGCCGCAAGGTTTGGCCAAAGCTTTACAAACGCATTCAAAACTATTACTTCGTCACTTCTGAGCTGCAAAAGAATTCATTACTGACGCGAACCCTAGGGAGGAATCATCTGAAAAAAGGCCAGTACATGGCGAGTGGTTCACATGAGCGGTGCACTACTGGGTCTTACAGTATTACAATGTATTTTTCATTTGCCCTTTCACGGCCTAACATAAAAACCAACCAGACACTTCTTTTTCCGACGTTATCCGATTCTATTGAAGATCCTGCCTCTATAAAATCCCTTATGAGGGGTCATTGGGTGAGCGACCATACGTGATCCTGTACTTTCTCCCACATGGCTAGAAACAGTTGTGACAAGTTTTGTTGTCCACCTCATTGATTTCAATTATCTTCCGACACAATTCACTATATTTGAGGGCTTGCCCTTGAATTGGATGGGGAAATTCTCCGTATTCATGCCGCCTACGAACTCGGTATGTATGCTGTGTATCAGGTAGACGTCGAAGAACAAAGCGAGGTGAGGTTTCCTTAATCGTGCATGATCAAGCCTGGTATCGAGGCGAGAAGGTTCACCGATGCGGCCCGGCTCCTCAAATTTGATCCCAATATGACCTCCCTGTTCAATTGGCTGCTTTCATAGTCCGTCAGCCGGCCCGCGAGCGCGCGCCCCGGCGGGGTATCGATCGAGATTCAAATTACAAACAAGTGGCAAGCACCATCCCGGCCGGCCAGCGTACTATGAAAGCGGCCATTTCGTTGTGCTCTTTTCCATATTCACCTGTGTTGTTGGGCTAGTATAGGAATGGGGAGGATGAGATGAAGAAGGACTGAGACAAAAATTAAAGAAGCACCATCAGGAATTGTAGCAAGACTCACAAATAGGTGAATATAACGTACGTCCGAAATGGAAATGAGAGCACTGAAAGATCGGAGCAGGGAAGAACGAATAAAAAAAACCTAAAATATCATAATTAAAAGTGGTTCGTGTTCACTAGTAGAGCTCGGAAGATTTATAACTCGAAAATAGATCTTCTATTTTAGTCGGTGGTTAGTCCACGTAAGTTTAGTCACATTGACATCTCTTCCCTTGCGGAATCCTGCACTTCGAGCCCTGGTGGATACGAATTTGATAGGGAGACCGACGAGGTCAAGTTGAAGTCAACGATCTGCGGAGATCCGGGTTATGCTCTCAGTCCAAATATTGGGCCTGCACATGTGCTTGAGAACTTTCTGCTCAAGTTTTCTTGGTGACATGGTCTGGACCAAATTGGTCAACCGTTCATAACCATTCATCGCTTAAGTGCTTATCAGGGTGCCAAAATGATGGTCCGGTCTGGGGAGGATCTCAAAACATTGGTAACAGTGGTTCGCCTACTGATGTTTTCTATGATATCGCGTTAATCACGGCAGTAACATACAGTACAACTTTTATATCTCATTTAATTCACATTTGTTATTCTCTAACTTCTTTCATTCACATCTGATTGTGTTGTAAACAAACTTACTCTAACGAGATTATAGCTGTGAATAGGGAAACCCATTTGACCTCAATATAGTCTTCTTTATATTTCCTCTGAACACATAATGGGCTTAAAATCAACACTTACGCAATGTAATGGGGCCTCGTTTACCATCCCTCTTTCCCCTGAAACCCTGTTTTGTTCAGGGCTTAGTTGTTAAGCGCTGAACTTATGGCAAACCTTATGACCTCCTACCCCGGTCCCATCCAGCCATCCCTCTCTTCGTGATTCCTCGATACACGCATGACTCGGCTTTCTTAGTTACTTGCGAGGAAACGTGCTCCCCACATTTTTTCAATTTTCAGCCAGCCATGGTCTATCACTATCGAAGCTCGGTACTTCACCCAAAGGATCTCATTGCCGATCCATAGTGAGTTTTGATGTAAACAAACTTCCTTGAAGAGTAGGAACCTCTGCAGCAAACACAACTAATTAGAGCACTTACTGCAGTAATTGTAATAGTATGAAAGATAGAAATCGCTGTTATTATAATCGTTTTGTAACAAACGTTGTCATTTATAGTGTTGGGGGAATTGTGGTCGGTGATGGAATGGAGTAAACAAACTTACTTGAACGAGATTATAGCTGTGAATAGGGAAACCCATTTGACCTCAATATAGTCTTCTTTATATTTCCTCTGAACACATAATGGACTTAAAATCAACACTTACGCAATGTAATGGGGCCTCGTTTACCATCCCTCTTTCCCCTGAAACCCTGTTTTGTTCAGGGCTTAGTTGTTAAGCGCTGAACTTATGGCAAACCTTATGACCTCCTACCCCGGTCCCATCCAGCCATCCCTCTCTTCGTGATTCCTCGATACACGCATGACTCGGCTTTCTTAGTTGCTTGCGAGGAAACGTGCTCCCCACATTTTTTCAATTTTCAGCCAGCCATGGTCTATCACTATCGAAGCTCGGTACTTCACCCAAAGGATCTCATTGCCGATCCATAGTGAGTTTTGATGTAAACAAACTTCCTTGAAGAGTAGGAACCTCTGCAGCAAACACAACTAATTAGAGCACTTACTGCAGTAATTGTAATAGTATGAAAGATAGAAATCGCTGTTATTATAATCGTTTTGTAACAAACGTTGTCATTTATAGTGTTGGGGGAATTGTGGTCGGTGATGGAATGGAGATCATAACTTCGGCGTCCCGCTTGGATTCTCCGTCGCCATCGCCAACCCCGCAGTGACTTTCCAGCTCTTACTCTAATTATTCTCTCAGTTCTTGAAAAGTAAACGTTAGCACTCCTGTTCTGGTATTTATTAGAAGTTATTCTCGTTAAATGAAAGGGTNAAATCATTCCATTTTCCGGGCCAGTTCAGTTCGAAAATAGTCTGATCGATTGGGGAAATCTGACATCCCATCTTCTGTCTACTAGTTTCCTTGCAGGGCAGTAGGGAAGTTTAATTATGAGCGGAAACTCTTGACACCTCCACTTACTCGGCTGTAGGTGGAAGAATGAGTAAATCGAAACAACAATGAAAAAGTAAAAATATGTATCAAGCCCTGCAGGGAAACTAGTAAACAATATGTTAGATTGTTAGATGTTAGATTTGTATCAAAAGACCCTCTAGTAAATTTACTCTGCTGGGTCCAACACATAATCGGTGCCTCTACTAATCATTTCTTCCTCTGCACCATATCCCTGATCTTACTACACTCATGAAGCCCTGCAAGTTCCCTCTTCCAAAGTTGCTTTATTGCAAAAGAAATTCATGTTATTCACTGGTAACACTGTATAGTTTTTGGAACAGATTTCATGCTTTAAATGATTTAAACCCACATTTTGACCGTTTTGAAGTTCACAATCGTAATGGAATTCCTATTATAAAAAAAAACTGATATTAGCCAAGATGAGTTGATTCCGTGGTAGGCTCCTGTTTCACAAGGGAAGGACACTCAACTGAAAGAGGATCCTACCGTGAAATCGAAAATTAAAGTTGCCCAGCTGTTACAAATTTAAAATGCATGGGTGGGTGATGACTACAAGTAGAGGGGCTTGTTAGAAGGCACTGTTGCTTGCAAACAGATGTACTTTGAAGTCTAGACTACCTGTGGTAACTTGTTAATATTAACTGGTAAACAAAAGGACATGTAACACTTTAAAATGAAAATCTTCTTTGGCACATTTAGAACAAAGTAATCAATATGTATTTCTTAATGTACAACTTATACCACGGTGTACATTATGAAAATCTCTGTCGATCTATCGTTGTAAGCCAATAAATTAGCTGGCTAACAGTCATCGTCATTTAGCTAACTGTTAGAAATGAAAATATTCAGCTGTTGATCACGCAAATCGTCGGTACAAATACAGTATTTGGCGAAAATTTTGAGATGAACATGAAATCGTTGCACAACAAAGAAAAACAATAATAAGAAATAATAAAATATGAACCAAGAAAATCGAGTCAGCGAGACACTAGGAAGAGTGAGTGAGGAGGAAAACGGAACACCTAAAGATAGATTGATCGTAACTGATTCATCTGGTGGCCAGATGTGTCAGTCTAACAGTGTATTGCACATTGTCTATAGCATTAGGAATTTAAAATAATTTCAAATATAATAAACATGCAAGCAATCAATTAGGACAGTGGTCAATTGTCCTTCTTCATGAAAGCACCGAACATTTCCACCGGCACCGGGAAAACGATTGTTGAATTGTGCTCAGCTCTAAAAAAGACTTTCAAGATGAAGTAAGGGTTTAATCTAAATGCAAAATAATTTAAAAATACGTGGAAAAACAAATTCGTACGCGATGCTGTTGAGCGCTTGCAAATGCCGAAGTTGTAAGGCGACTGGGTTCGCTTGAATGACATCTGCTGCTTCTTTCAAAGCTCGAGAAGCCTGAAAAACTCCAATTCATTTTTGCAAAATGAAAAGCCAGAAGTTTTTATACGAAACGCACTTTCTGTTCTCCTTCTGCTGCTACAACTTTCGCTCGAGCTTCTCGAGCGGCCTCTGCTTCTGCAGCCATAGCACGAGTAAGCTGTTGAGGTAACCTGATATCCTTCACTTCCACTCGTTCTACCTAAATGGAGTTATACTAGTACCCTTTGGTAACTGCGTCTAACTTAAGAAGCACAAGTAAGACTATGGCAAGGAGTAGACTTAACCCACAATTTTCTTTTTCTTGTGACTCTACGGGGTACTTCTGTCCTAAGAGACAATCGGTTAAACGAAAATGAAACTTCTAGACTGCACTCTATTGAAGTAATACTTCCCAATTAGAGGGTCTTGCTGACTGAGCTGAAACCTGCCTATCACTAACACTGCTACTTCTAACTATTAGTATTACAGCATAGCGCTTGAAATTTTTGAAGAAGTCCGGACCACAGAGCTCAATCGACAGTGGATTCGAAGTCTTTTCATTTTCCCCTTGCTCATGTTCACTTAATGTTACTTCAGGGACGAACCCCTCTACACGATCCTATTCCAACTGCACAGAAGAAAGTCTATCTCGAAAAGGAATTGAATGGATCCAATTCAGGGAGTGCCAAAAAAGGAGTATCCCTTAACAGCTAGTTGATGGTGCAACTAATCCAATGGGAGTAGAAACGGCACATGAAAGGAGAGGAACCCACGAAGGGACCGAAAATAGCGGTAATTTTGAAAAAAAAAATCAATAAAAAGGTCATTGACTGATTTATCGTTGACTCCACTTCGGAGATAAAGCAACATTGGCAAAGGTTTGAATAAATTGGAGGAGCGGTTGTTCAAAAGTCTCTGTTTGTGTATTCCAAGAAGATTTCAATTTAAAATGGATTTGAACGAACCTTCACACCCCAATGTTCCGTGCCTTCGTCCAGAATTGTCTCGCACAGCTGTGCGATGGCCTCTCGTTCAGTCAACATTTCAGTCAATGTTTTCATACCTTAATTCCATCATACTCATGGCACACTGGAAGTATTCTACCAGTTTTCCATTATCACTCACCCAGGGCATTCCTGAGGGTTGTTTGGGCCAAGAGTTTAGTCGAATAAATAGCGTCATCCACGTTGTTTACAGAAGCGATGGGATCGGACGTCCGGAAATAAACGACAGCATCCACGGACACTGTCACGGAGTCTTTTGATAGGATTTCCTGTGGTGGTACAGCATAGGAAACCACTCTGAATAAGTGAACTGTTGATACATATGAAAGATTTACTTATTGCAAACAAACAGTAAATACAAACAAGTATGCAAACACAACTATTCCACTCACCGAAGATCGATTTTTCTATAAGTATCGATGCAAGGTATAATGAAGATCATTCCAGGTCCTCGAGCACCACCAAACACTAGTCGACCAATTCGAAATATAACAACTCTTTCATATTCTTTTATAACCTGCAATACTGTTGGATAGAGATATTCCTGCTTGATTACGCACGCAGACAGGTAGCGCAGAACCTCAAGGGATGGCGGAGTATGGGTCTGAATTCTGAATCACAGCATCAAACTGCAATGAGTGTAATTGCCGAATGAATTCGCGGCGCAATCATTCAGATTTGACTAGTACGTGGCGCGCTCCAACCACCCATTGAAATCTGCAGCACGCGGCACAGCGGCGAGCGCAGCACACCGCTTCGCGCGCGAACGCGATCCGATCAATATCTATCGATAAGCGCCGTAATAGGGAAAAAGTAGCACGTGCTAAACTGTTCGCTCACCTTGAGACATACGCACATAGAAAATGGGAACGTGAGAATAATTAGGAGCCAGGATAACGCCACAAGTGCATAGCCGAATATTGTGCCGATGGTTTCGTAGTCTGGCGGAACATCCTAAATCATTAGCGGCCATTTAGTAAAATTCTGACAACCGATTTTTTTGAAAAGCTTTAGGGTTTCAGACTAGCCGTAAGCTAAAGATAACAGAGGTTTCATATCATGCACAAAGACAAAGTGTACATGCTTCACGATTTGTACTGGATACAAATTCTAAGTTGTTACTCTAACAATCAGAAACTCGATTGTAGCCGAATGAAGTCATTCAACCGTGGAAGAGTGTATCACACATCTACCCAAGTTAACTACGAGCACGCATTAAGAGATCGACTGCTGGAGAAGAAAGAAAGAAATGTTCAACTTCTACAAGCTCAAACTATAAATTGCAGGTCTAACAGTTATTGAAATTGACCACAAATAAAAAGAAATCTTGAAATTAGCGGGTTCCCAGGTGGCATACTTGCTGAATTCTCTATAACCCAGGTGCGGATGGAATAGTGTTCGTCTATCTAGCCTGACCGACCGCGCCGCCTCCGCTCGCAGCTAATCTTGTGTTTCACACATGCCCTCCTGCATCCCACGGTTATGAAGTCTTACACCAATTTACTGCTTTACTCAATGTTTGAATAATTCCGAAAGTTTTTCGCAGAAGAATTGCAAAAGTATAGTAAACATCAGAAGTAAAGTAGAGTAAAGTAAATTTATACATCAGTAAATGATGTATAAATCAGCAAAGTTCACAAGTGATGAGCTGAACTCGGATTTTCACTTGAATTTGTGCTCGGTTTGAAAATTTCCTACATGCCAGTTGTCGCTATTCCGATTCCATACTTTTTGCCTCTAAAACTTTCAGTTGTCCTCATATTTAACATTATTTACATATGCATACTTGAATGTTCCAAAAAAAAATTCCATTTTCGGTGGAGTATCTCTCCCTAGATAGATTTTTTCCCAGACCCTTGCCATCTCCCATCAGTTCTCTTGCATTTATTATATAATAAAAAGCATATTCGTGAATAAAACGTATACGTACGCGTGCATANAAAGTGGCACCGGGCAGTGGGAGTTTCCCACAGATTTGAAGGGGTGAAAAAGGTACAAAAGCAGTTAATTCTTGAAATATAAATCTCGCCCAAAGTCCGTCGTCGGTATAGGACCCACGGCAGGGCGTATTGATTGCCTCGGCCAGTAATTACGTTTTCGGCTGGATAACAATGCCATAACAAAATCCTGCGCTTACTGCCTTAGAAGAGACGCTTCAACGGGCTTTTGAGAATAAACAATTAGTGCCACATGCAAAAAAACAAACAAACATCATGAAGCGAGGGAATACTTATCGATAAAATCAGCCAGAACGATAGATCAAGTTATGTGGCTAAGCCTATCAACTGGAGCAGTTAGGATACTCGACCGCACAAGTTTCTCCAATACTGAAGGCTGTTTAGATTTTTGTGTACTTTTCCACAAGATTACTTTCGAGTAACTGTGTAAATGGGACAATTACTATGTATTCTACCCGCAAGTCATTTTGTTTTGCCCAAAATTACGCATTTGAATCTCTTGTTTATTCGACACGTTCAACAAATAATCGAGTAAATAAACTAAGTCCTCCAACCCTAGCGGAAAATGATTTAGGAAAGCAAAGTATGAACAGCTCTACTTAGGTAAAACAGTCTACTCAGAAAAGACTCATGCTTGGACTCAATCAATGGTTTATTTCTCGTTGTGAAGGTTACTGGAGCCCGCGCGATCACTGCTGGGGATCACAGTATGAAATTCGTGAGAGTAGCTGAGTACCAGTTAAGCAGTAACCAGTATCAGTCTCTTAGGATTTGCCACAAGTTTCTAGTTTCGTTTCCTCAATAAACGTGCCGTAATCACCTTCTATTTTTCAATGGAATAATTAAATTATATCGTAAATCAATTATGAAAGATGCGTCAGGTTAATCACTGCAATGCCGAGCCATGGACTTTTTATTTAATGAGAAAAGCTAGAACGTTTGACAGCTGACGGGAGCCATACGATGTTCGTGCTGCCCCACTAGTCATATTGGTGTGGAAATGCATAATTGCCCTGGTGAAGATTGAAGGAGAACGCGTAAGTGGCTAGGAGGATCCCTTCAAGAACTGCAGCTCTTTCAGTGACCCAGAATTGATCTATTTAGTCTGCTGACAGCTTAAAACTGAAGAAACAGGGGCTAATGATGGGCACCCCGTCGTGGTGAATCACCAATAGCTGTAAGTGACGGAATAAAGCTGCAACTCATCCAAATTCTCTACTGAACTATCAAAGCTCAGCTCATAAACGGCCCAGACCCGAGAATTCTGCGAAGTGGGAAAGAATTTGGAAGGATGGCGATCGACATGAACAACAACGGCCCCAGTGGTCAAGTCGCTTCTCATCACGCTTGCCTTCTGAATCCTCTTACAAAATTTTATCGAAAAATACTCGTGAACTCAAACAGTCCAGTGTTCGTATTGACGAGCATTACACTGAGAAACCATTTTATCACAATGGCAAATTNAATTGCCTTTACACTAGAAGCAGAACCCCCAAAAATTTTAGAAAAATCTGATTTTCCCCTCTGGATAATGAATTAAAGAACTGAAGAACTCCAGCCAGCGCTAAACAACAAAAACCTGAAGTTTAGCTAAACAGAAGCTGAGGAAACAGGTTGAGTGTAGCACAACTTTTTGAAGGAGTATATGGGAAATTATGAAACAATTCACAACAACAGGCAGAACACTGTTGAAAACAAGTTTCAACTTTACCTTTGCGATTTGTGCCGAAGACGAGGACGATGATGACATGAACTAAGCCGGGTTGACGAGCACCGGGTGTTTCGAAGGGTGATGGGCGGAGCAAGGCCAGATGGCCGCCATGTCATAAATCAACTGTACGGGAACTTATTCAGCTGTTTCCATGAAAATTCACTTACGTGGAAGTTTATTCAATCATCTAGGAGGCCTTAATCCGAGTAATCTACTGAACACAAGTGAGAATGCTTTGAACCAGTATAACTTTCAGTGATATGATTACACCCGAAGTCTACTTGATAGGAAATTTGTGGAATTTTACACAAGCAGAGAGAAAAACTTCTTTGTCTTACGTTCTCAGAATAGCAAAGAGATCGACGATCAAAGAAAGAGGAAAAATAACCATCCCGTTAGCTTTGCTGGCGGGTGTGGCAATGGAATGAATGACACAATAGTTGACGATGGACTATGCTTGTGGTCCCAGAACGTCTCAGCCTTCTTCTTGGAATGTGTAAAGCTCTGTGGAAAGGCATCGGCTCCCTGCAACGTCGTTTCGACACCGGCAATGTCACAGCCTTTCTTTTTCACGGGTTCATACAGCTTTTACACTCTCAACACATTGAGACTCAAGTCGAACCGTGAGGAAAGCTTGACCACCCTGTTGGGGCACCTTGTCGTTAGCACCACTGTTTAATCAAGGTCTTTCTCCATGAATGGCACATAAACATAAAAAAACAGGAAGGAAAGAACTACCAGCTTATAAAATTTCCCCTAAAAATCAGTTGGAACTTAGCGCCACTACAGCTATGTTCAAAGCATCGAAACGGAACGATAAGTCGATGCAAGAAGACGTTCACCCATTAGCCCTTGCCTTGTCGTCTGGCTCAATTACTTTTCTATGAATTGTTCAGTTCTAGTGAAATGACACTTTGACACATGCCCTTCAATTTACAACACGTCCGTCCGATGAAAGGAGACCACCTACGACGGCGCCCTTCAGGAAGGAATCGATATCTGAGCTTCATGCTCCACTGCTCATTCTTGAAAAAGGCAGTGAGGACCTCGTTCAGGCTCTATATCATCTCGTAGATTAAACATACCAGCTTTCGTGCTCTCCAGGAATTTACACGTTAATATCCTTCTCTGATAGGTTCTATAATGCTATAGCAAATCAAGTAAAAGGACGGCAACCTAATTCAATAGCTGACAGGATGTAAAAAACCATTCGCGCTACTACCTTCAACCAGTAAACATTGGGTTTTTCAACATTTCTTTTGATACTGTAGCTGGTACAGTTACTCGTTCCCTTTTCGAATATCTCTAGCTCAGGAAAGATGCCGGTCTATCAGCATCCAATAAAATGGCAGTGTTCCCACAAAATTACTCATTTGTCCTTGTCACAATTACTCTTCCGATACTCGCTCAAGATCTCCTGAAGAATTCATATTTTCCCAGTCAGATTCCTTCAAAATCGCCAAATGAAGGAAAGTTCGAGACATGATTAGTAACTACGTACAATAGGGGGCGAGAAAGGGCGGGGGGGGGGGGGGGG
>UZAF01016854.1:35664-54789 GCA_900617895.1 Haemonchus placei
CTCTCCCCAACTACTTTATTATCGCCGATAAACCAATGCATCTTAGACTCGGATTGTTTGGCAGGCAAAAATTCTTTAAGTGGCAAAGCAAGCAACGAGAGGGGCTGAACTTCCTACGGGAAATGATGGACTTCTAACAATGTCAAAAGAAGAATGGGCTCTGGGTTGAAGTGAAACAAAGCAGAAACAAAAATGACCAACAGTTTCAGAGCTTTGCTTATTTGATTCATACTACAGAACTGGTAATGAACTCATGAAGAAAGGAGAAATCCATTCGAGAACCAGGAAAATCAATTGGAAGTAGCTGGAAGGAGCCAGAATCTGAGAGGTCAGGAAGCGGGACAAGAAGTGACAGCCGACAAGTCAATCGATCTTATGACCTATCGATTCTCTTCACGGCTGTGGTTTCACACAGGATGTGAATGGGACCCTTTCTACTAGGTACGTTACTTCTGCTATTCTTGGTTGTCCTCTCACATCCCCCATCGAACCTTTCATTTTTCGGACCCCTTATTTGATCTTGTTTGACTTCTACGCTTAATAAATGATTTTACATTCTAACAACTCCAAACTTGTTAAGTGTTTGTTCAGTTTTTTCTTAAGTTTCCATAGTGAAACCCAACGTTTTTGTCGCCAGTCAACTGCTAGTTGGTTGACTACGTTCATCTTTGCGGACATTCTCGAACACCCTTTGCCTCCATGAAAAAAACGAGCACATAACGGGTGCCTATTTAATCCCCGTGAAACACGTCAAGATTTCACCCTGTCTCATTCATATCATCAAAACCAGAGAGTTTTTCAGAGTTTATGGGTTCTCAATTACCTTGCCAACTACTACCGAGAGCTCTTCCCGAAAGGGTACGCATTCTAGATTACTCCGAGCTCATTAAAATACCTTGAACTTCATTTGTAGTCCTTCCTAGGTTGATGCTTATTAACACTTTTCCGAATTTGAATTTGAAGCATTGAATTTTGGAGTAGTACTTTAACCACCCACTCGAGCATCTGTGCCATTAGGTTCGGTTTTCTGGCTGTGTGACCAATTTATCGAGTTGGGAATCGAATAGATCTAATTTCCGTCTAGAACAACGATCTATCCGAGTACTCTGTCCAACATTCACTTTCTCACCATAAGAAGTTATAGACAGACCTATTTGATGAAATATTTAATAAATGACCTGCTTATCCTTAGAAATGGAGACGTATGTGCTCCCTGGCGAGGGATAAACAGCTCTCTGATGTATGTGGCCATGTCGAATTGGTCTCCTGGGAATTCAAGCAAATCGACTGAGGACGACGCATGGTGGCATAACTTTGCACTGATACCTACCAAAAAGAATGGGGAAGGGAATATTTCCAACGTGACCTGTTATTTCGAGATCAAATATTGACGAAAACTTTGGTATCCCAAGATAAACGATGTAGATGTTCGACCAGTCGATACAAACCAGCTGATACCAGGTGCATTTCCTCTTTTGAAGATTTCAAGCAGAAATTCTTTCAATTTCCTGTCCAAAGAGTCGAATTACCGATCGTCCATTGCCCGAGTGCTATGAAAGGGCAGTTAATAAAATGTTAATGTGAATTCAGCCGTCCATGCAGTAGGACCCAGCACTTGCTGGAAGGCAGGTGCAACCTAATGGCCAGAGGTCTTCTCCCACCACTGCTTGCTGCTATCGATCCCGTCCCCACTGAAAGTCATCACAAATTCTTCAGCACCAGAGAGAGTATTCATTTCTGGATATGATTTCTATTATAGATGTCTTTCAGAGGGTTTTCGAGAAAGTGATGTCCTTCAATTGATATGCATATCACTCCAAGACACCTACACTACTGCCTAGAAGTTCAGTAAAGGAAGGCAATAGACGAGTTGTCGTACCATCATTTTTTGACATTTTGGAAGGATACATTGCCCAGCAGCTTTACTTAATAGATTTCTGAATTGCAGTAACGAACACATGCTTATCGTTCGATTATGTTTTTGTGAAAGACATCGGAGCAATAAATTCCGAAAGACGAGCTATGAGCTTGGGATTACCATAAATTTCATGTAAATAACAATATGTTCCCAGTCAGGAAGGTAACATAATACTGCCAGGGGAGCTCAGTCATCACGATACACAGAGACAGGGCCCCATTGTACCTCCACAGCCGATGGGGACAATATCTGACCTACTCCATCCAAACCACACTGCTTCCTACGCCAGAAGTTAGTTTGGGCCCTGCCCTGTCGCGAAATGAAGAATGTTGACGGGGATATCAGCTAGATCTCAAAAGGCATTGGACAGCGCCCACACAAATTTCCTAAGTGAGGCATGTCCTAGCGGAATTGATTAAGCTCCCCAGTGATTTACTGTCAATCCTCTTGAGAAAGGGGTTTAGCTCGTCTAGCCATCAAAGATGATTGATGTGATAGTGCACTTACAATAGTTCATGTTTTTTTCAGTGGGCTCAATAACGCAGACGTTAAGCTTCGAAAACGGATTCAAACTTGGTTCATGGACGGCGTTTTTGGATGATTCTTATCGCTCACTGAGATCAAACATCGTGTTTGGGAGAAAGTGGCTTCATAAGGGTGGCCGTCCCTCTCCCCCTCACAAATTTTACTCGGATGTAGCAACTCCCATACGTGCTCCATTTAGGAAAAAAGGACCGGCGAGTGGGAGGGGAGACTTGGCAACTTCTTTGAAATAATCAGGACCCTTTTATTACGCTATCATCCAACATCGAACGCTCACTTCTTTCCTGATACCTGATTCAAGCACCATTTAAATCAGATTATGATGACATGATGATTATGACGAAGAGTCATGACATCACCTTACGAGTTCTCTCTAAAAACCAACCAGCATCGCAAATTGGGGCGATGGGGAAGGGCATAAGCCGGGGGCATTGGATGAATGATAAATTGAAAGTACACAGTAGATAAGAGAAATCTCATTTCTCATCACAAATTTGAGTATGATAGGGGCTCCTCAAAGGTCCGATCAATATTCTTGCTTAGAGCATCCAAGCAGAATATTATTTGAAAATAATCGATTGAAATGGGTGGGCATCCGAGCTTTTTCGTAAAGTTGGCAAAATAGAACAAAATGACTCGGAGTAACTCTAAGTAAGTTGAAGTGTATTTCGTATGAAGCGGACCATGATTCTGTCTTGTCAGTACAACGTCCCCTGCCGGCTCTTTGGATCACTTTCTTCCCTCATATTCGGGAAACCATGGGAAGCTCTCACCGAATAACTTTCAAACATGTGGGGAAAAGCAATCGGGAATTCCTATGAGTTCGTAGCTCAAGGGAACGGATCATATGATAACATGAGTGAATTCGTAGGGAAACACTAGAGATAGTGAATGAACGAAAGCCGTGTTGTTTGCGATTTCGCTCCCTTTTTCCTCGAGGATGTACTTTGTCTAAGGAGCTAATCAAGAAAATTGCGTGTGTAAGGTGCTATTTGAGAGGAGGAGACGAAGCATCGAACACAATCTCATCCGTGAATAGATTTAGCGTAGAGCTCGCTGAAACAACCCGATAATTTCCATTGCTATCCAAGTCAATTGAACCCTGCAGAGCTGTCTGTGTACCCTGGGTTGAAGTCAAGGGCCAAGAGTTGCGCTGATTGCCTCTAAAGAACGCTATGGGCTCAATTTACAGGCGTCTTGAACATTTCTTATAAAACTAGCTAAATATAGCTTAATTAGCGGTGCATCATTTGCAGAACCACAAACAATGAAGCAGTAGGGAGGGGTTGGTATAGGAAAAGGATGGAAATTGATTTTTTTATAAAGTTCAATTAGAACTTAAATGAGTTTATGAAAAACCATGAAAATTTCACTTGGAAGGAGAGTGCTCAGGAGTCTTACTGATGACTTTTGGTCTTCAGAGTCCCTTTACCCCCTTCCCCATCGAAGGCAACAACTAACTAAAGGCCCAAGTTCACAACTTTACTGAAGTTTTTTGTTATATTCTTTGTTACAGGGGGTTATTCAGAAACCACCTCTTCAATCAATAATTTCAGAGAGCTTGAAGAACCCTAAAAAGTAACCTTCGAGGTATAAAATACATAATGATCCAACAGTTGTAGGGAGAAGTCCATGGATAATAGCGTAATGTGAGAACGATGGTGGCGATGGGTAAGTGAAAACGATATATTTGCGACTTATCCTTCTTTTCCCAGGATGCACTTTGCTGAGAAGCTAATTAAGTAAAGTGTTGACATAAAGTGTTGATTGAAAGCGATGAAGAACGTTGTAGAACACGTTAGAAGTTCAGCCAGGATTGAACTTCTCACGAACTCGAAAGGAGCAACCAAGCGCTTTTTTGGCCAGAGCTGTTTGATAGCGCATTCCAAGGGGAGAGGTTAGGAAGAAGTGCTCACATCCTGGCCTCACAGACTATTCCCAGTGAGAAGTCATACTGGTAATAGACTTACTTCGTAGTTTATGGAGTACTGAAATACACCTATCAATAGAAATACTATTTCAGAAAACGAACTTAATAGCAAGGGATTCTGCTGAACAAAAAGATCAAGCAACGATTTTGGACCAGAGACCAGCGATGTACGCAGAGAGTGAATCGCCGTTTTTCCTACGGGAAGTCTGAGAGATTGCAGTTTCTTCTACTTTGAAGGGATAACTCAGAGACCCAGTAGCGTCTGAAAACAAGATGATTTCTTAAGTAAGGACATCAGGATAGTATGTACGGTTCCTCCCATTTCGCCGGCCACGCTGTAAAAATAGCTGCTTCTAATAAAATACCTTCATTTTGATCGGTTAAACAGGCTTTTCTGAATTTTAATGTCTTACTAGGAGGCTATTGCAGTTGGAGTATTCACATATAAGTGAAGGAGCGAACGAAACACTGTGGAGAGACCAGTACTGAACCAGTACTAGTACCAGTAGTAGTAAACATCGCACCCCTCGGTATCTCTTCGAAACTGTTCCCTCATCGTTAGCCTACAGCCTCTCCTCATGCTTTTCGATTAATAGCCCTTTGATATTTCATCTAAAAAAGACTGAACCCAGTGGCTCTACAGAAGGACTGGAGCAAATTCAGAAAAGTCTAATGAATCGGATTTCTGCAAGTGATGATTTCAGAGGGCGGTTATGAAAGTTAATGATAAATATTACGGGTTTCAGCGAGATTTCCACATTCTACAGCCTTTGTAGGCCATTGAACAAGCATCTGAACAATGAAATGTGCGTTCTCGGAATGACGTGTGAAGAATTGGGGATTTAGACTGGAGTACTCGCGAACAGATGAGAGAACCTTGTCGTTGCGACGATGAAGTGAAATCTCTCGTAACACAATTTGAGGAGGGTCATTTGTGAAAGGCGAAAATGCGCATTGTTGCGACGTCCATGCAACGCCAAAAATCTATTGACATCCCCCGAAAAAGTGACTTGCTGCCCTTTTTGAGATCTGTTAGCAAAAGCTAGTGAAGTAGTCTCAGTTATACAATTATTGTGTTGAATTGTTTGGGTATAAAAACATTGTGAAAAAGCGGTGGAATTTAACCAGCCCCATTCTTGAACAGTCCCCTCCTAGACAGGTCTTCATTTTCCTATTTCCAATTAAATCATCCTTTCAGTGGCACAAAACTCTAACGAGTTGATTTTTTTGTAGTTTACATGCACTGTTTTGTAGAAAAACCATAAATCAGTGAAGATGATGCTGCTGAAGGCAGTTGGTAGAACCATTAAGGTATGACTGAAAGAAAAAAAAAACGAAAGGGCTTTTCCTCAGCGCCTCATCATCGAAGCTACGATGTCACCCAGAGATGGCAGACATGTTTAAGAGAGCCCAGACAGCTCGAGGAATAGCCAAGCCAGCTACTCCGAGAAGCATAGTTGACAAACCAGACCACACCGGTTCAATCATTGCGTGGACTCGGGCAAAACTCAAACATTTGTGCCCATGAGCCCAACTTCCGCTTATCCCTACGCCTTTTTAATGAAGAGGCTTTGATCACCTGGATTCACTTGGCGCTAAGCGTATAATCTCTGCATGAGGACAAACTTTTACGTCTCCCGTTTTCAAGTTGTTCTGAGCCACCGCACAAAACGACAGAGTAAGCGCTTTGAGGTTGTAGCAAAATTAAAAGGATCTCGAAACCGGAATTGTAAAGCGTTTTGGCTTCCTTGCATACAAATCTTGAACACTTAGAAAAAAAGGGAACCCCTCGAGTTCCTCCTGAACTTAACCTTCGAGCAGGGAAATACGCCCCACATCTATCAGTCAAATGTGTCTGCGGATCTATTACGCATGCGGTCGCGAGCTTGTCCATGTTACTAGTAAGAATCCAGGCGAATTACTCAATCCACAACTGTTTGCAGCATTTCTGAAAATTTTGTTCTTACTATGAATTCAGTCGATCTTCAGATTTGATAGATTCGAATCGTTTTGTTGATAAAGCTATGCTCTCTTGGAATGGACACAAGTATTATACAAAATATTTCTATTTCAAGTTGTACTTTAGAAGCAAATCAATAACCGTATACTACTCAAGTAAAATATAGTTACTCTAAATACAATAGAAATGTATCGCTTGTCACTTTGGTTGTTAGTTTTACAAAACGATCGAATATTGCACCTGCATGCTAACCGTAATGAATCTATAAAGCCATACAGAGAAACCTGAATGAACTATTAGCACGGACACAAAGAAGGAAAAGATGGAGAAAAGACGGAAAGATAAAAGAAAGAAACTGGGTGGTCTTTATGATGGTGAAAGCTCATGTGATAGGAACATACTGCATTTTGCTAAGGACGCAGCTACATTTTCAGTTGGGACTATAGAATCATCCGATCGTGTATCTTCTTGCTTTGGTGTAGCTCCTTGAGTACTGGCCCATGGTTGGATATCAGCAGAACCCCATCGTGTAAAGAATACTACCGGTAAAAATGCGACAACAGCTGAGATTTCGAAGACAATTGCCCATTCCTGTGACGTTCCAGATCTGTAAGCTTCCTGTGGAATACAGAAAGTCACACACAAGACCACAAACATTCAATAAAATTTGTAGAAAGCTTAGAAGGGGTGAAGACTCATGCTATCTACCTGCACTGAACATTTTAGCCATGCTTTTCAATCATAATTTTGGGAATGTGGGTCACTCTCTAGCCCCCGTGCTCAACTCAAGGGAGTGAAGGGTCATTACCCCCCGGCCTAGCCTGCCCTAGTTTTTCAGGTGCCATCGCGCGCGGCATCCGTACTTGTCGCGCGCGAAGGCCTCTCAGAAACCGCGCTCCCTGGCCACTTTGCCCCAAATGAATATGAAAAGCTGAATAACAAATTTATAATACACTAGTCAATTGCTTAAGCCTGTAAATAGCAGGGTTGGGAAGAGGTCTGACTGTTAATAGAATCAGGAACCCACGACACAATGTAACTTGAGATCATCTTGTTGATAATAGAAAATACAGCTGCAACAGCGAAAGCAATTCCCGTAACAATACCAGTGTAGGCCGGTGCTATCTGTACGAGAGCTGTCTGTACACCAGGTGAATGCAATCCTGAAATTACTCTTTGACAGTGGATCTTTCTCACAATTATACGAAAATGTATAAAGAGAAGTGAGAGAGAAATTAAAATCGTGAATGTGATAATCCCAAAAAAAGGAATCTAACTGGTATAGAACCATCAATAACTAGGGTAGGATTTTCTTGCGAAGAAAGGAAAGCGAACCAGAAGTCAGATACATTTGAAAATATGGAATATTAAGCAACTTTAATGTAAGAATTAGGCATACCGGCGAAAGCATTGGCTAAACAAAGCACAATAACTGCTGCAGTCGCATTCCCACTTGATCCGAGCAAAGGGGTCAATCCCACACAAATTGCAAGACCCAAAGAGCCAACAAAGTTGAAAAGTTTGCAACAAGCCGTGGGTCCTGCGATGAATTCATTAAGCTCCTTATGGTAATGCGACTTTTCGAGCCGAAAATTGAAAGCGACGTTTGTAAGAACAAACGAACCGAGAAGTGGCGGTTTTCTTGCTGTAATCAGTGATGCCAAAGTACAGGAAAGCGTCTTGGAGATAAATAGAACAACCGATGGCAGTGATGACACTATACCATTTACAACATTGGAAAGACCAAGAACATCCGAAAAGTACTTTGGAAGCAACTGAAATAGAGCTTATTGATTGATCACTGCAAATCACAATCATCGTTTCGCAGCTTAGCTCAGGATTATTCAAGAATAAGCAAATTTAGCATAGATTGCAACTAATAACCTCGCGTTAAACTCCTGATGGACAAAGTTCTCCCAAATGGGAGGTGGTGGTGCAACGCAGAATACCTACACTTGTGCCGACAGTGCCCGCGCTCGCGGCATTTGACCGCGCGCTATAAAGGGAAGATTCGAATTTCCGGCGGAAGAATACGGTAATCGCCGCGAAACCGCTGCTGCCGCTTACGGTAGGAATTCGATTAGAAATACCGCCACCCAATTGTTTCGCTTCTATATTCGCTCTCTTATTTGGTTTGTTTGTGAATGAAAGTTGAAAATTTAATAGGACTTACTTGGAGCATGATAACGAGAGGATATTCGTGACATACAAGTGCAGCAACTGCCACATACAACGGAAGACACCGGGCCAGTTTACCCCATGGTGGGTTTCCTCGATCAGTACGCTTTCCGAGTTTTTCCTCAGTAATTTTTCGAGCAATATATCGCTCTTCACGCTGAAAAACTTCGATATTATTGGAACAAGTGGAGAGTGTTGTGGGCAAGGAAAAGAAAGAAGAGTGTCCCACTTCAGAAACCAAAAAATGTTTTGAAGGTTTATCAGCTGATAAAAATAGCCAGATGAGTAGTATTACACCACCGATAATGGCAGATAGATAGAATATCGCTGGCCATCCATATGTCGACGGATGTTCACAAAACAGTCCACCAAGGGGTAATATAAAAAGGGTTCCTTGAAAAACGAAAATAACAATAAAGAAGAATGATGTCAGGGTCTCCACCTATGCATTGCTCACTCTTTGTAATAGAAACGAACTGAAGGAGACTCTCATGAACATATCATAAACTTACCTATCTGCCTTCCACCAGTTACAAAACCAACAGCAAATGGTCTTTCCTTTGGTGGAAACCATCGTGTGATCATAGAGGATGCCGAAGGGAACAGAAGTGCATCACCCATACCAGTTATGACTCTGAACACACACTCTTCATATTTACCGTAATTTGCTCGGATTTTTTATGAACCGATCAACGATACATTGTACAACTACTCAGTAGTAGTACTAGTACTTAGTTTTGTGCGTAACATAGCATCGAAATCATAAAGTTCCGCATTATGCTTAAAAAATCCTACTGCGAGCACAAGTAAAAAAGACTTTCTGAATCAAGGGCCCTTGTGGTACTAACAGACGAGACGATGTTTTGAAGCATCAACGGCCTGTGACGGCCCACACGCTTTTCCCAAAAATGCCCAAACAATTCTACTGCGGTCCTGATTTGGAGACAGGTGCGTGGTGTATCCTCGGGACGATAATCAGCTCTTTACCCCTTGTATGTAGTTTGTACCCAATCTTCAGTTAGCACGTGGATATTGAAAAGTTGAGATGTGCTTCCCTCGAGTGGAACAACCAGCACTGACTTGGAGTTTTCTTCAACCGAGTTTACTGCTTAAGCTACCGCTTTTGAGGAAGTTCTGGCCGAAGGCTCGACGCGACCGCATTTTCAAAACATAGAGTCGTCGGATAGTCAGTTTTTCTCGGCCTTCTCATTCTGCCAAAGTAAGCTCAGGAAAAATGGCCGTAGAACTTCCCTACGTCTACTCAGGAGGTAGAAAATTGAAGAAGTAGCCTTCCAGTCGAGGAGCTCTTGAATGGTCTTGTTATCATACTGGTAAAGGTGAGATTCCCCACGACACTGCAGGTGTGGAACCTTTTTAAGAATGGTCTCTGTCCATTCCCTCCACCTCCACTGAAGCCATAATAATGAAGTCCGTTTGCACACGGAGTAAGCGAAACCAAACGAATCGAAGAAAAAACTTTTTCGGAAGGAAGGATCAAGTGCAAATCCTCCAAATCAGAAACTCTCAACATGTGTAAATAGAAAAGAGGATGGAAGATGTGTTCTTTCAAGGGTTTGAAGTGATTGTGTTTGATGAGTACTTGAGTACTTCCCCTTAATCCACACTGTCCAGCTGGCGGCCGTCTCTGAGGGATTTAACAAAAGGATTTCTTCAATTTGCTCGATAGTACAAGTAATCAGATAGACTTTCTAAATAGATAAGACTTAGCCAAACAATTAATGGCAACTGCAAAGCTGATTGTGCAGAGATAGGACGGCTCAGAAAAATTCTTGCACCTTCATCAACCAACATTTTAAGCCGTCACGGCTATACTTACTGTTTGAACTACTTCTACACAAAATTCCTTTCATTCAGATGGTGGCAAAAGTTGTACCTTGCAATGCGAGGCGAATTGGACAGGATACTGTGCAAATGAGTCTAATTTTCATGATCCTTATCAAGTTTCGAAGATTGGCCAGTTAAATGTACGTTACCATCCATACTTAAGATAAAACTGCACAATTTCATGAAACAATCGTCATTTTTTGCATCAAAGATTTACGGGTGTGTTGCGTTAGGAACGAAATGGTCGCGTTACGGTGAGAGGGCGTCGCGCGCGAAGGAATGTAGCAGGATGCAGCAGTAGGTAAGAAATACAAGAACAAAAGTACTANGATCGCATATCGACTGAGCTGAATGAAGAACACTAGAGCTGTAATAACGGCGAATAGTGGTCCGCGACAGCCGCGTGCGGCAAATCGATTACCCAAAATCGTTCCTAACGCCCGTCTCCCAAGATTTACTCCTAGGGATTTCTCAGGATAATCCGGGTTCGATAGTCAACCCGTGTGAGGACAACAGAGTCGCAAGGCTCATGGAAGATAGTCTCATCGTGAAATTTCGCTGGATAGGAGGGTTAGAGTACATACAAAGATGGGGCAGGGTCGAGAAGCACAGCTATGAGGTCGGCCTCATCAATCTCACCGTGGTTGGGAGTGAATGATGTTCGTGTAAAGAAGCAATAATAACATATTAAGAAGTATACACATATGTTTGTTTTGCAGTAGTTTCGTAGACATACAAGAAACTTGAAAGTTAAAAGAGAAAGTGAAAGAAAGAAACCGGTTCAAACATTTTCTTGTGTCCCTTTCCGTGTTTCCACACTAGCATTCATGTTTTCGAGTTTCTACTACTACTAGTCATGTCATATGAACTACTACTACATTCACCTTAGGGTTGAGATAGAAATCAGCATGTTTACCTGAATACGAAAACAAGCCAGGGTGAAGTTGGCGCTACCGATGGTATAAGCGAATTTGACAGTATCAGTAGAGTCATGGCGACCGCAATTGTCCATTTACCATTCAGACGATCTGCTTGCCATCCAGCCAAAAGCATAAATAACGAACCAACATTTTGAGCAGCATAGATGGCACCTTTAATAGAGATAAGTACAGTAGTTCTGTACTACAAGGAGTGATGTCATCTTGCGCGTCAGACTTTGTTTTGGCCGAGTTTCAACTTTGTTTCTATGGTTTTCTGATGCTTCAGAGATCAAGGGCCAGTCACCAGTGTTCATGTCTCCGGACTGACTAGACGACAATGTTTAACAAAATGAACTCTTCAGCTTTTCGTATGAGCAGTAAGAGGTCGTTAGCCCCTTGCTGGATGAAATGGTACACGGGTCAGGAAGTGCCGTCGCAACCCTGCGCTAGATCAATGCGCGCGACATATGTATGAGTTACCTCATTTGGCGGGCAATGCACCCACAACCTAGCACGGTCATTTCCACATAAGACCAGGATGAAACGATGATTTCGATGGTGACAACATCAGGTTATGGCATTGATACTACTAACAATATTTTTTAACTCTTTGTGTAATCACTCAAAAGTAGTAGGCAAGGGAATGAAAAATAGAGTAGAGTACGTCATTCAGAGATTCGGAGTACCACTCATCCTTCTCAAAGCAAAAAGAGCTTGAATAGGAAGGGTGCTTCACGTTATTCAAACTAG
Source organism: Haemonchus placei (assembly GCA_900617895.1). Lineage (NCBI taxonomy): Eukaryota > Metazoa > Nematoda > Chromadorea > Rhabditida > Trichostrongylidae > Haemonchus > Haemonchus placei. The sequence continues at coordinate 47,709 of UZAF01016854.1, forward strand.
TTTCGCCCTAACAACAAGCTGAGTTGTAGCAAAATTTGGATTCCTGCCAAGGGTTATAAGGGTGGAAGAAAAGAAAAAATAAGTGAGAAAGCCCTAGTTCATACCTTGTTGTTCCGAAGTCCATGGTAAATAATTGCCCTTGTAGCAGGGTGACACCGAGATATCCGGGTCGGACAGTGAACCATGGCCACATGGTTGAACTCGAACCGACGAATTGCCTTGAACCGTACGGCCTCGCATCGCTGACAGGTCACGCCGAGCGACAAGAACGGTCTGGTCTTCAGCCTTTTTTACTGATGCTGATGACGGTGGCTGATGAACCATGCAAACCATGGCTTGAGCAAGATTAGAAGTGGAAACTGATAGGGCGATAAAACATAGCGAGAGAATTATTGCCATTAAAAATCGTGTTGACGGAAATATGCGGCTCTTCTCTCCAGAGACAAAAATCGAAGAATTATCTCGTTCTGATGGTTCTACCTTTGACATCGTGCCAGTTCACTTGGATCACTCGCTGGTGGTTTTATGAACTGGGTGAAGATCTGTAAATGACTTATCATAAATGCTTTAGGATTATCACCAAGTGCACGAACCATAAAAGGTAGTTATAAAGAAACGTCACGGACATTATCACGTTAACAAGGAATACGTTTGGCTAGTATTTGTGAAAAGCGAGGCGTAATCTACAAAACAACACGACGTGTATTATGTGGACTGGTTGTTGCTAAGATTTCCGCGAAACAAAGCCTTTTGGTAAATAGAGGTTAAAGCTTAATCGCGGAGGGTATGGTCTCGACACGTAGGCGTGAACTACGTGAGATCTGATTATTTACAGCCATACACTTGAGTTTGTTGTAGATGACGTCAAGTTGACTGTCAAAATTAACAGCCTATCTATACCAGTAAGAAGGAACTTATAAGACAATCATAGCCTGCAGTTGGGCACGTACACAATGATTGTTGATCAATAGCCAAGACCAGATTGGGGGGAAAACGTGACTTATCGGAAATTCCTTCCAACCGAATAAACTACAGTAAATAACAGTAAAGTTATTTCTTGAATGACCAAGTGACTGAAAAATTATACATATACTGATCCTAGGCGGTTGTCACGTAGACGAAATCGTTTCAGAGGGGGTCCGAATGTGCAGCGGGGAAGAATTTTTTTGTGATCAGAATATCTAACGAACTAACGACTCTGGAAATAAACTTTTACAAAAAGTATTATTACTGCTACTGGAATAGTTGCTCGTAAGGAGTAAACTCCAGCGAAAGCAATAAAGTGGAACATGAGGATGGACGACTAACTTCCCCTTTACCTGTAATGTCTTGAAACATATCTGACCCCAGTAGTCTGGACGGAACTTGTGATTGTTTCAACTGTACGAAGGGCACTCGGAAGCCGCTCAAGTGGATCCCATTGGGATTTTCAAATTCCCGCCATTTCTTCAGAGAACAATGTGTGGTAGGGCGGTATTGATTCGTGGGAAGACAACTGTGTACAAAGAGTGTTCGATAAGTTAAGTTGTAGGTATGTAGAAACTTAGCCGCTACTGTTTACGTGAAGAACAGGGAGGTAATCGTCTAGGGGAGCCCGGAAGACGGATTGGAGAAACTAACGAGTACTTTTAAGGATGCATCAAGTGGATTGCAAACCAGAAATCGCAAGCACAACAATATTTGGATGTGAAGGGTAGGAGACTGACTGGGAGCATTGGGTCGATTGGGAGCCCGGAACGAGATCGATCAGTGGTAGAGCAAATGCAGGAAAACATTCAGTAGAAATCCTGGTCCTTATCATGAGCCTTGGAAAGTGGTTTACAACCAATTAATCTAGTTACATAAAGTGTTACCAGTGAGTAGAGGTAGGAATTTACAGTTACTCGTACTCACGAGAGAAACAAGGAGCGACGGCACGCAGCTGAAGCTTCAACAGTGTAAAAACTGGACCGGAAAGCGCAGACCTACACGGGTTCAAGTCCAACTCGCAGCTGAACTGTTCAGTTCAATGTTTGGCCTTTTTGCTACAGTTATTCGAGTGGTTCGAAGTTGAAAATTCTATCATTCCCAAGTAAGAATGATGCTGATTGATCGAGTAAGAAAAGTGGAGGACGTGGAGCTCCTAGCGTTTGATCTCCTAGGAGTGCCTTCCCATGATGTTACAGCATCCCCGTTCGTCCGCACGCAATTTGTTTCAAGCTAATCTGATTAATAAAGCAATTAATACTGGAAAAAGTGTTTAGATAGCGATTACGGTTTTACAATGTCGCCGTATCACATTTAACGGGCCAGTTTATCCAGTGACAAGAAAGCCCAGTTTTTCGGGGAATAAAACACCTCAGTATGAAAAGTTGCCGTTTTCATTGTACTGGGTTTACAATCGCTAAACAATGAAAAATCAAATCTGGGTAACAAGTACTATTGCAGACAATTGGAGTCCGGATAGGAACTGGTTACTAGTAATCTTGCAAAACACATAATCCACTTTCCGCATTCGAGGGAGTACTAATTGAATGCTGCTTTCTTTAGTCAGAAATTTCTACCCGAAATCCTCGCGCACATTCTGGTAGATCACTTGCTCGCAAATTACTATATCATTACTTGCATTACTACTATCACTTGCGATCTACAATCATCCGTATGTATGAGGGAAAAGCCATTGGTTGCTCATACATTTCATCAGAACTGTACAGAAAGTCACAATGTCTCATACCAGTGATAGTCGAGAAGCTGAGTGAGCAGAGAATTTTGTATTTAAGGATTTCAATGGCCCTATCATGTGTAGCAATATGATTTCATTTTTGAATCAAAAAAGTGGTCAAAAAAANAAAAAAAGCCAGAGGATGGGGCCTTCTTCCCTGATGTCAGAGGCATCATGAAACGCAAACTTTACCGTGAAACAGCCTCGGTCTGATCAGAACAATGAGGAGATTATCTGACATGGAAAGGTTGTCGACAGATGATCATTACCGAGTTGAGAACTTTTTCTAGAGGTCAAAAAAGATAGAGTGATTCCGGCTAGAGACTACGAAGGACATTGGCCCGATTTCCCATTGGAAGGCAGGCCGTAGAGCTCCCAGCTCTTGGGTTCTTAAGACCAAGCTCGTTCAACAGGGTTCGACTTAAAACTGCCCGATTTCATTGCCGCTCGAAAATGGCATTTCTGACAGTCTGGACACGATCCTCTTGACCTCTCGATCGGTCATAACTGAAAATGAGGCTTGTCTAACTCGTTATACTACTTTTGACTTACTGAACAGAAGCAGTCTAGAAGGCCTGGAATGGAATCATAAAGAAACGATAGCTGTTCGCGATTGGAAATGATGTGAATGGAACTTTGAATCTGCGTTGCCCCTTAGGGCACTTAAGAATATGCTCAAAAATTATGCAGAGCGTGGGTGGTACCACCCACAATGAGCTACCAACTTTTGTGTATAATATCAACTGTTCTAACTTTTAGGCAATAGAATCTGAAACTTTTCAAATAGATGAATTTCATATAAAATGACTGAGCCAGATATGTAAGAAATATCGTAGAACTGTTGATTCGACTATTGACAACAAAAATTGTACAAAAGTATTTGACGATCTTGGACGAAATTGATTTCGATTATTCAAACGAAAGAAATGGCAAACATAATTGTCACATAAAAAAGAAATACAATCATATCTGAATTGAAAATGCTGAATAAAACAATCACTTATGCTAACATACAAAAGGGTCTTTTTATCATTTGTTGATATAAACAATAATTTTTAAGTGAGTCTGAATTTCAATTGAACTTCAGCTAGCCGAATTTCTGAAAGAAGGGGTCGAAATGAAATGGTAACCTGACTCAAACACGTCTGAACATTGATTTATTCTAGTTTAAAGATGGAATTCTGACACAAATTATTTTGGTTGATCGAATAAAGGAATGATGTAACCTTTGTTGACAAATTCCTTCCCAACATGGCCATAACACAATTTTCGGTTCAGATTTACTTCTTGAGATCGCATTTAGACGGTTTCCGAAACGATTTCACTCAATTGACGCCAATACCGGTTTTTTACTGTTACGAATTTACTTGGGTAAGTAGTAAGTAAAAAGTAACTATGCGAAAGTATGTGCAATACCACGCATGCAATAAGCCACAGTGTTATGTGTGTTGTTCTGATGAAAAGATTCGCCGCGGCCGTCACCGTCACCATCGCCATCGTCGTCATAGGGGGGTGTTCAATGTTCGACAAGTTTGGTATTTGCCGTCCGGGCACGGGCACGGGCGTCTACACAAAAAAAACTGGTTAGTTAGCCATTTATCCGATATAATACAACAACCAGCTAACAATATAAAGTCCATACAGCCGTTCCTACGTACGTACATCGACCAAATGTTTCTACTTTCTATCAGCCCCCCCCCCTTTTCATCCGGTCCCATTCGCCTTCATGGATGGATGAGCGGAACAAAGCACTTAAACGGGTCCTATACTAGTATGATACTATGTCGTGTAATCGGTCATATATGATGTAATCCGAAAGTAACATTTCATCTCAAACAAGTATCGTAGATTTCGTAGAACGGGAATGGAAATGCATGCAGGAAGTTCAGACCACAGACTGAGCGGATAAACTTACCAATGACCAAAACCGTAGTACTAATTTACATGTATCAAGATTAACAATTTCACATATAGACCTGGCAGAAACAAGTTTTTTTTGTTTCTACGAGCACAATGCACAGTTCAAAACCTGCGCATATCTAAACAGCTCAGCATTTGCCGGGGATCATTTTATAGTGTATCCGCCAAAGATGGTAGAAACGGTGCTGACTTATATTTGTACCATCCCAATAAGTCTTTACCTAAGCAAAAATGGCGTCTGAATGACACAATACTGGCGGAAACTCTTTGCTTGGCGCATGCTAGGGATGGACGTACGATGGTTCAGGAATGAAGTTGCTCTAGCAACAGTCAGCGTCAAAGTTCGCCAGAGAACGGAAAGAGGAGAAAGTCACAGCTATGGGATGACTGGGAATCTGAAGAAAGAGAAAAATAGAGATAAAGTGGTCTTGAAGGGAAGGAAAAGCGAATGATTGGGAGAAAGGGTCGTAAAAAGAAACGAAAAAGATCCGCAAAGACAGGAAAAGACATTGGAGCTATACTGGAAGAACGCAAAACGATGTACAGGAAAAGAGGTGTGGCATGGAGGAAAGTGAAATCCTACACGGATAGACCCGGTTTTAAGCAGATATAAAGAGGGGAGGGAAGGAAGGGAAGGGACATATCAATAGACTTAGCACGAGGAAGCGTGGATACAGTGGGAGCTCGGGAAACGACATCACTTTCGGTTTAGCTTTTTCTAGAAAGGGTAAACTGGACAACTGGTAAAAACTGCTTCAGAGTAATTCGATCTAGCACTGCAATACCATCTACTCAATGCTAGAATCTTTTGGTCTCTGCCTAGGGGAGTCTAGAAAATTTTGGACGAGTCACTGCTACGAACGAGATGGGATTTCAGATCTTGAAGAAGTACCAGCAGAAACCAGTAACATAACTCTTCTAAATTCTGAGAATTAAGTAGTTGGACGTACTTTCACTAGCGCCAAATGATATGTAAGTGTAACCTGTTTCCTATGTGACGGGGAAGAGTTTGCTTGCCTACATCGAATAAGAACATGAAAAGAACTGTTTGGATGTCAGATCTACACAGGGAACGGATCGCCCACGTATATCAGGGAAACTCAGCAAGAACTGACTGATCCGATCATTTCGATCATCACGAAATAAAAATGTAATTCACAATGATAAGAGCTCTCAAGTTGCGATATTTACTCAGTAACAGAACCTATGAAGACACCTAAAGACTACAAAGTAACTACAAAAACGGCATAATGTCAGTGACAGCAGCTCCTTGGAGGGGTCCATTTCCTAATAGCCAACCGTTGGGCGATACAGTGGGAGGCCGCACTGCCGTCCTAGATCAAACCCTCGCGGGTCAGTGTGGCAAAGACTACTCCCACATGGTGTCTGNCCATTTTCAATAGCCAACCGTTGGGCAATACAGTGGGAGGCCGCACTGCCGTCCTAGATCAAACCCTCGCGGGTCAGTGTGGCAAAGACTACTCCCACATGGTGTCTGTGTGGGATTGCAAATAAATATAACTTAAATCAAAGGGGTGGCCCCTGAATTTCGTTCTCCTGGTTCTGCGAACAGGTCTTTTTGACCAGAAGACTGATCTTGACGTTAAATATGTTGAAATAAAATTGGCCAAATGATGTACAACAGACTAACAAAGTAGGGCAAGGTGGTAGTGTAACAGTTAAGTGTTGTGAACTCTGGCACGGGGTGTTGAAATAATTGCCCAAATTTATTTACAGTCAACCCAGACATAAAGTAGTGATGTAACATCACTATAAATATATTTAGTTCCTTCTAGGATGATGAAACTGGAGCCAAACTTTCGAAAGCACAAATATACAAGTAGACAATATATAATAGTACATGTGCTCATGAATAGAACGAGTCTGGGCTATGAAATAGGAAGAGGAGGTGTTATTCTGGTCAGACCCGAAAACGGGCCATGCCCGGTCCTCGAAACCTGTACATAGTAGTCCGCTGACCATTGAGATGGAGTGAATACAATGTAAACTGGCACAAAGAGCTAGACTATTTGCTTAATTCGATGCCGATTCCTCCTGCTAAATAAACGCTTTTGCGCGGCATTTGTTGTACTCTCTTTCGTAGCAACATTTTTTACTACTTAATTACAGGATAGTCAAAAGGTACATAGTAGGAGACAGTTCGGAACGTTTATTTAACCCCATCCACCTCTATCGTCTAGTGGGAGATGCAGAAGAGAAAAAAGAGAATATTCCTTGTCGTTCAGCCAAAAATTGGGCAAAAGAGGGTGGGGAAACAGTGGAGTTGGTAGGGTAGGGGAAAGAGAGAGCATCAATTGGAGGAAATTTTCTTTGTGGGACAACAGATGGCCTTCGGAGGAGCTTTGAATGACAAGGACGAGCAAAAGTTAGCTATGGAGCCTGATTTTTTAACTACCAATATCCCTCCAAACCGAGATTCAAATGGGGGGGGGGGGGGGG